>CM048745.1:873978465-874193465 GCA_026315105.1 Locusta migratoria
ACCAGTATTATTTTGCGAAACGTGTTAGAAATAGGCATATCTTTATGAATATGCTGTAGCTTACATCATACATCAGTTATATTCGCCATTTAAAACATTTATTTAATGATTATTCGTATCTCTGGATACTGGGCTGAGGCATGGAAAGCTGAAATATAATAAGTATTTTCTTAGTGAAGCAGAAATATCACTGAAAACGATTATTATTCTTACGGTTGGCTCTCTTTCCGTTAGATGCGCTTTTGTCGCTCCAAGCGTGAGACTTAAACTTCCACAGCAGTTCTACATATTCGTTAGACTGTGATATCAGTATGTAAATATATGGATTAAACACAGCGATGATTGTAGCAGTTTTATATTCATTGCATTTAATCATATTTCGTAGAACATAGCAACCAAGAAAACGATTTTCAGGAATATGGTAAATTTCAAAAGTCAAAGACTAAGTATATTTTCACAGGGTAATTATCTGATCGCTGCCTCGAACTTCACACGAACACCCGCAGCGCTATCTATTAGTTCTTTGCTGCATTACGCCGTTCTTTCCAAGCATGGAATACACCTAAAACTTCAAATTACGATATCTTTTAGTTTCTTGATCTGATTTTGATGAAATAAAGCCAATATGTTGCCCCAGGATGTTCTCTATTTATCTGTGATACCCCATGAATGTTCATTTAGTACTTTTCGAGATTACTCTCTACAAATAGACACATGCGACTGTTTTCAGAGAAATGTTTAAATTGTGATATCTCACTTTGTCTGATCCGATTTTGTGAAATGAAGCGTTTCCGTAACCGCAAGATAGCCTCACGTTTCTCATAAAAAAAACCTGAAAAATTGTCTGTTAGTTTTGGAGATGAAAGAGAAAGATAGACATGACGGTTGTCGATGAAAAACATTAAATTGTGATGATGTTCTTCCCGTGATCCGATTTTTATGAAACTAAGTCTATATGTTGCCCCAAGGTACGCTGAAGTTACCTGTGAAAACTCCATGCGAATTCGTGAAGTAGTTTTGGAGGTTTCTAATAGATGAACAGACAGACATGACGGTATGTGAAATCACTTCGTGATTCTATTTTGATGAAATCATGTCTAGATCCTGAACCAATCTTCGTTGATGTTTTCTGTGAAAACCACATGAAAATTCGTCCAGTAGTTTTGAAGATTGAAGCGAACAGCGACAGGCCTACATTTAGAGATTTATTATTAGTATATATATGTTGTACAATTGTAAATTTTTGCAGTAATATGTTGTTTTTTATAAGTTCTATACGTCGGTAAAATCTGTTGCGAATATGGTGAGTAGTAAAGAAGTAATAGATTAAAACTTGAAGCTTGATGGAGCGGTTTTCCATTAAGGTTGCTCTTTACATATTCAAATCTCATGAACTACGTGTCGTAATGTGATACAATTTCCAAAGTATATTCATCTGTATGTGTGTATACAATCTGTAAAATTTTCTGCGACTTCAATTTGTAGTGTAGAAATTATAAATTGTAACGTTATACCAAATGCCGTAGTTTTGTTCCATGAACAACGGAAAAGTAGTAAGCAAGAAACTTTTTTTTTTTCCTTTCATTATTTTGATGTGGTTGTCTGCGAGAAAAAGTTTAATAAAAGTTTAAACATAATTTCAAAGTTTGTTGCAAGTCACCAAGTACTGTCATTCTCATATTAATTAATTGTGTAACTTAATTTCGTGTGGTTCATTGACCTGGTGAGGATATAACAACATGTTGCGAATAAACAATTTTACGTTCAGAATCACTAATTTTCAAGTCTCGAGAGTACAACACCGAATAAGTACAAACAATCCTGATAGCACCAGTGTGTATATACATCTGTGTCTAAGAGTAAATGAAAGCACAAGAGCTGAAAAGATGGGGTCTCGAATATCTTTCCAAACGACTGTAAGTTAAGCTGTTTTGAATAATCATGTACAAAATCTCAATACTCCCTGTTGTGAATTAAAAACTTACAGATTTGTTTTTCGGAATTACCAAGAAAGTTTATACTCGAAGTTATACGGCCGGAATCGATATATATCGAATATCGATTACGTCAGTAATGGTACGCGACTTATTAAGTGTAGAGAATGTTAACATTAGTGTGTTCTAATGAATAAGTGCACATACAACTGAGAGTACTTCAAGACGATCACTTCACTCATTAATAAAGTAAGTCTAGTAACGTCTTTGTTATCGGTAGATTTCTAGTAATAAAACGTATTTATACGTTATGATACATTATTAAATAACCTTATTGTCTCATCTCGAGGGTGAAGTAATTTCTTTGTTATCGATAGAGTTCTAGTAATAAAAATGTACTTGTACGTTAAGATATATTGGTAAATATCCATATTTACTCATCTCGCGAGAAAAGTAACTTTTGTTATCGGTAGATTTATATTAATAAAATGTATTTGTATGTTGATACATTAGTAAAACATTCGATATATATCGATTCAGGCCGTACAACGTCGAGTGTAAGATTTGTTGGAAATTACCTTACTTTTTTTCTTTTTTTTTTTTTTTTTGAGTATAATGTTTTCAGACCCAGATGATTATGCCCCTGCGTATGAGATTAAATGAAAGCATAAAAGCTGTAAATATTAGTCAGTGAGTATATTTGCAAACAGCTATAGGTTTAAAGTCTGTTCTTTGATCAGGTAAAAATATCATTACTTGCGGTTATTTGTTAATCTATACCCACTTCGTTTTCTGCAGAATATACAGGGTTTCCCAGCTATCTTGTCCACCCAAAATATCTCTGGAACAATAACAGCTATTGGAAAACGACTTTCACCTGTATCAATGTACAGCTGGGGCATGTACATATTTAGAAACATTCTCAAATGAAACCAAATGTGTTTTTTGTTTTTTAACACAAACTTATGGTTTTTTTTAATGGACACCCTATATTTTTTCTTCAGCAATCCATAGCAAGACAAATCACATAAACAATGGCGTTGATTGCATCGCAATATTCCAATTACATCCCGAGATATTGCGACGCGAATTTGACGCTTGAAAAACCCGAAATGCGCTGCTAGCGCACGTCCTGAGGCTCAGGCGTGAACCCCATGCTGCCCAAAATCGCGATGTGATTGACATGCGTCATCGCACTGATATAGCTAGCATCAGGTCTTCACCATCCATGTACTCTCCAGTCCTGATAGGCTTATATAGCTGCCAACGTGATACAGTTTTGACCAGCTTTATAAGGGACTCATATTTTTCTGGAGAAGGATCGAGTTCAAAGATTTTTTATAGTGGTTCCTTTACAAGTTTATCCCATTGTGTTCGTTTAAAGTCGAACCTTTTCTTGAAGGTGGTATATTTTTGTAGCAAATATTATTTATTACCCATAGCTATAATAATTTAGTCATTTACTTATGTTTTTGTATAATACAATGTCTGAAGAAGCAAACGATGATGACTTTGCGAGTAAAATTAAATGTAAGTACAAGAGATGAAAAAAATGGTACCTCCAAGCTATTTGCAAACGACTGTAAGTCAAAAACCGTTCGTTTCGTAAGGTACCAAATCCAATTACTCACAATTGTCCCTAATCAGATTTACTTTTTTTTTCTTCTTACAACCATCTATTCATCATCTTGTCATAATTTATCTAATTAGTTACCTACCAACATTAATAGCGACTATGGCAATTTTTTACATCTTTATTTCTATAATAAATATAATGATTTGGCAGTCGCATGGCCGTATAAACTAATATTTAAAATACTTTATGCAAATGTGAGTACACTTCATTGTTATGTGATTATTTTTGGTTACGTAATGGAATAAAAATTATTAATATCTTATTATGCCGATGTGCAGTTGCCAGATAATTATATTTATTCTTATGTCATTACATTGAGATTTCCAAGTCATTGTATTTAGTATATAAAGAAATATGTATAATATTGCTATAATCGCCATAAATGTCGGTAGATAACTAATCAGATAACAAATTATGACAAGATGTTGAATAATTGGCTGTATGAACACTAACTAAAATAACGGACTTGGTTTCACATAAAATCTCACAACTTTTACAGTAAAAGGAATTGGTCACGATACTTGCATTTATGTAAAATTTATGTTTTCAATTAGAAATAATTGCAGAAATCTTGCTCCTAGGATTAGTTCAATAGTAACTTAAGACAATTAAAGCCTAAAATTAATTTCTTTCTTCAGAAAAAATGAAGTCTGAGAACTTTAATAATAACTGCTTAGTAACCAAAGAGAAATTTCTTTAATTTTCATCATTATGGGCTCCAGCTAGAAGTGAATTTGGGCAACAAGTTCACTTTAGCAATATTATTTAGTGAACTTGCAGCATAGTGCACGGTACATACGTTCCTTACTTCGGTCCACAAATATTTGTAAGATACAAAGCAATCACTCTTATTTCAGGACGGTCTATAGGTCTAATACTACACTTTAACTTTCAGTATCGAATCCAAAATTCTTTCTTCTGTGTTCATGTGCGGGGTAGAGTTTTGAGACAGTTTCATTTGAGTTCATACGAGAAACCGCTGAAAGAAATTTTGGAAAGGTTTCCAATGAAGCATCAAAGTTTTTAATGTCAATCTGCTTCAAACCAGGTTACTTTTCTGCACAAATGCTATTTGGTGCGGAAATTCTTTTTCCGTTTTTTCCTGTACCCGAAAATACGTTCCATTTTTGTGACATTCATAAAGATATTCTCACCGTCATCCATTGCTTGTTCCTTGAGTATCAGTATCAGCATCAGCATCAGCGATGAGATTTATTTGATTTTCTTAATAATTGTCAAAGCATTTGTCTGGAGTGTAGCATTGTATGTAAGTGAAACGTGGACGATAAGGAGTTCAGACGAAAAGATGATACAAGCTTTTGAAATGTGATGCTACAGTCGAATTGTGAAAATTAGATGGGTAGATCACGTAACTAATGTGGAGGTGCTCAACAGAACTGGAGAGAAAAGGAGTTTCTGGCGTATCCTGACGAAGAGAAGGGATAGATTGGTTGGACACATTCTGAGACATCAACGAATTGTCAACTTAGCATTAGAAGGAGCGTGTGGGGTAAAAATCGTAGAGGGAGACCGAGGGACGAATATAGTAAGCAGCTTCAAAAGCATGTTGGTTGCCGAACTTATTCTCAGACGAAGAGACTTGCACAGGACAGGGTAGCGTGGAGAGCTGCATCAAATCAATCTGCGGACTGAAGACCACAACAACAACAACAACAACAACATGTTGAAAAGAAAATTGGGTTTAAAAAAAATGGGTTGCAGTAGATCTCGAACCGACTACACACGACACCGCAGCGCCATGCCGCTAACCACACAGCTATTCATGCTAGATGTAGATTACTGACTTCATTATTATTCATGATCGGATCTTCTGAATGCTTTTACCAATTATGACGTGATTTTGATGAATCTTCAATGCGCCAAAAAGAAAGAAAAAAATGAAGGGCGAATGTTGCCTTAATGGAGGATTCGCGCATGCGCAAGGCGAGGTGCGCAGTAGCTCCATTGTCTTGCTTCGGGATCGGATCCTAAAAGTTACAGACCAGTGTCACATCTATGCCATCTCTACAAGATGCTGGAGCTGATGATTCTTAACCGTGTGGCTCAAATAATTGATGGAAAGATCATAAAGGAACAAGCCGGTTTTAGACCTGGAAGATCTTGTTGTGGGCAAATACTCAATTTAACGCAGCACATAGAAGATGGCCTTGAAAGAAAATTAATAACTGCAGCAGCTTTCATAGATCTTACTGCTGCGTATGACACGGTAAACCACAGAAAGTTATTGTGCAAATTGTATCATCTCAAAGGGGACTGTAGGCTGACAATGGTTATTGGTAGCCTTCTGCAGAATCGAAGATAAATGGTAAGAACAGAAGATGTCAACGGCAGAAGACTGGCTTACCACAAGGAAGTGTACTTCCTTCGATCCTGTATAATGTGTACACTAATGACCAACCTATCCCTCAAGATACACGATTGTTCGTATATGCTGATGACACAGATGTGGCTGTCCAGGGATCCAGTTTTGATGAAGTATCCCAAAAACTATCCAGTGGTCTTGAAGAATTTGCTCGATAGTACGATGCCAATCACCTAAAGCCAAACTCTTGTAAAACACAAGTATGTGCTTTCCATCTACGCAATAGAGATGCTGGAGTTGATTTCGACATTACGTGGCAGGGTAAGAAGCTAGAGCACTGCCCAACACCTAAATACCTTGGAGTTACACTTGACAGAACGCTCTCCTTCAAACAACATTGCCGAAATGCGAAGGCCAAAGTTGGCTCCAGAAATAACATCATCCGCAGGCTGGCAAACTATGAATGGGGAGCTCAACCATCAGTGCTGAGAACATTAGCACTTCTCTGTGTGTCTCAGCATCAGAATATGCAGCACCAGTATGGGATGCATCCGCCCACACTAAACAGGTTGATGTAAGTGTCAACGAGACTATGCGCATTGTTACAGGATGTCTCAGACCCACACCAACAGATACTATGTACCTCCTTGCTGGAATTGCCCCACCCAGGATAAGAAGACAGGTGGCAGCAGACGCTGAGAGAACAAAGAATGTTTCAAATGTTTGTATAGACTATTGGACTTAACTACGGGGTCATGAGTCCCTAAACTTACAAACTACTTATGAACTACTCACGAACTAGGACCGCACAAATATCCATGCCCGAGGGGGGATTCCAACCCCCGACCGTAGTGGCCGTGCAGACCGTGACTGGAGCGCCTCAGTCCCCTCGGCCACCGCGGCCGGCAGAACAAAGAAAGAGAATGATTACCGACACCCATTGAATAGGCACGTCACTCAGCCTCGGAGGCTCAAATCTAGAAACAGCTTCATTGCAAGAACTAAGATCCTTGACGGTTCGCAGGAAGATAACAGAGTCTGTAAATGGAAGAATGAACAAACCGGACTGCCAATAACACCAAAAGAGGAAATGGCACCTGGAAACAAGCTTCCCTATACAGTTTGGAGAACACTAAATAGGATGAGGGCTGGTGTACCACGACGTAAAACTAATCTGCGCAGGTGGGGCCTGCTGACTAACGATTACGATTCTCTTTGTGAATGCGGAGAGGTTCAGGACGAGGCACATCTGCTTACGTGCCAACTATTGCCGGAGCCCTGCAGTTTCAGTGACCTGCTACACGCCAATGACAAAGCCGTGGCGGTGGCTAACTATTGGAAAAACAAAACTTGATCTCGACACGGAAATGAATGAATGAATGAATTTTAATGGCCACTGTATCACACTGAATTTGAAGTTCATTCAAAGAGCGCTTTGGGGTATCCTTTCTTTCTGTATGACGGCCTCCTCCTTTTTTTCTCTGACTACATTTGTTGTACGTCATACGTCAGCTTTGGAATTTCATAAAGCCGAATTCCTATATCCTATTTTTATTTTTCTGAGAGGCTTTGATATAACAATTTTTACAATTCTGGGCTCAGACCTGTCACTCTGGAAAGTGCCACATAGCTTGTCGCATGTGGACAATAAATAAGCAAAGTCCATGAGTTCACTGTTTAGACTTAGTTCTGAATGTTCCAAAACGGGATAGATATTTAAGAATGTTTGAATTTTTCCTTCCATTGCAGGCTAAATACAAAATTTCAAGTTTCTGTGTATGCTAGAAGAACCTTAAAATTAACTATTTTCGACTTTCAATATTTTGTAAAGTGCAAGGTATAGAATAGTATTATTTAGAAATATAGCTAGTTATAGTACTTTTGGTCACCGAGGGTTCGGGCTTTTAGCTGTATCCACAACGAAGATACGTGGGGGAAGGGGTGCGCGTGGCTTGAAAAGTATTTTAAGATTGTGTGCTTGAGTTGGCAGGGACAGTTCTGCGTCTCCAGATAAAGGTCAAATTAAACATCTGTGTTCCTTCCAACATAGATTTTCCCTTTGTTTCTACATAAGTGTCGACAGTTACAGTTTTAAATATTTATAGGTGGTGCCGATCATCTCGAACTATCGAACGTGTAATGTGCTTTTCTTCCTAGACGATTAACTTTTTTTCCTTTTGTGATTATGTTTAGTTGTACAATATAAATTTGCTTTACAGGTTTGGTCCGCCTTGAGCAAACACAAATGTTTTTTAATTTCTCCCAGACATGTTTCGCTGGCGTTGCAGCATCATCAGTGGGATGTTTATTGTCTGTCAAATTAACAGTGGAATGATTATTACTTTTTACATTAACAGTGAAAACTACAGATAATTGTGAGACTACTATACATAGTTTCTTATTTTCATAGGTATTCTAGGCCTACCTTAATACCACATGTTGTTATGTTTGTGGTTTTCCACTCACTTTTGTCATGACAAAAAGCTAAACTTCCTCGACCTCTCAATACACAGAGACAAAAATCAACACAAATTCTCCATATACAGAAAGCCCACCACCACAAGCACAGCCATACACAAACACTCAAACAATCCAATTACACAGAAACAAGCCGGATTCCAATACATGCTACACAGACTGCACAAAACCCCACTTAGTGATGAACAATACAAAAATGAAATACAAACAATCAAACAAATAGCAACAGAGAATGGGTATGACACTAACATCATAGACAAATTAAACTACAAAATTAAAGCTAAGTTCAAAGGAACAACTAACACACAAAAACAAACAGACCAGAAACACAACACAACCACACAAAACATAAACCCACTCAACACTCATACCCCAAACACCCACACACAGAAACAAAAATCAAACATAACAACAAATAAATGGCACACTCTCACATATGACAACAAAGCAACACACAGAATAGGAAACATCCTCAAAAAACAAGGTTTGAAAGTAGCATACAGAACAGACAACTCAATACAAAGAAAACCAAAGACAACCAACACCAACACAGACAAACATAACACTTCTGGCATCTACCAGCTGACATGCCAGGATTGTAGCTCAGTTTACATTGGACAGACTTGCAGAAATTTCAATACCAGATACACAGAACACAGAAGAGCACTAAAAAGCAATAGTCATTCCACATTTGCAGAACACCTCATAAACATGAACCACAAACCAACTGACATAAATACTGATCTAAAGATTCTGAAACACAGCAAAAGCCTCCAACAAAAATTAACAATCGAAGAGAACTACCATATACAGAAAGCCATAATAGAAAGAAAAGAAATAATAAACGAATACACAGCCCTCTGCAACGGAACCATATTTTCTGCCCTCAAAGAACTTACAGAAAACTTATAAACACACACACACACACACACACACACACACACACACACACACACACACTAAAACAAAAACAACATGATTCAAAACTCCCGCCCCCACCACAGCCAGCTGTTCCTAACACTACTCCCAGAATTCAACTGCCCAGCATCTTGTTTTCATAACATAAACATTGAGTGAAAGTGAAAGTGACACAGTGCCTGTCCACAACACGAAAAACAGCGCATATCCACCAAAGTAAGTGACAAAAACTTGTTATAAACACTTAGACATTTTGTTATAGAAGCAGTAGCTACAATAAAATCAAACCAAAACACAAAAACTACGCCCTGTATTTTCGTAAAAATCCCGATATTTACAATCGAACTATTCACCTCATTAAATACACACGTTTTGGTTTGCAGATGACAAACTGTCAAAAACTATCAGAGACATTTTGTGAGTGGAAAAACCACAAACATAACAACATGTGGTATTAAGGTAGGCCTAGCATACCTATGAAAATAAGAAACTATGTATAGTAGTCTCACAATTATCTGTAGTTTTCACTGTTAATGTAAAAAGTAATAATCATTCCACTGTTAATTTGACAGACAATAAACATCCCACTGATGATGCTGCAACGCCAGCGAAACATGTCTGGGAGAAATTAAAAAACATTTGTGTTTGCTCAAGGCGGACCAAACCTGTAAAGCAAATTTATTTTGTAAGTAAACACGGTGATTGAAGAGCTTTTAAACCCCAAGATTGTACAATATACTTTAGGTATATATTATTAAATGTAATCCGCCTTAGATTCTGTACGCTGTACGTAAATAAAGAATTTCTCAGAGGCTTTGATATAACAAGTTTTCACAAGCCTGGAAGCCAATGCTTCTAGGTGGATAATATAAAGCGATTGCAGACTACCGAACTTTGACATTAATGCAGTAGACATTCGTTAGGTGTAATCCGCACGACTATACACTCTCGACAGTGCTATATACAGCTGGCCGTATGTGAACACGTCGGCCGCGGTTGTCGAGGGGACTAAGGCGCTCCAGTCACGGTCTGCACGGCCACTACGGTCGGGGGTTCGAATCCCCCCCTCGGGCATGGATATATGTGCCGTCCTTAGTATTAGTTAGTTCATAAGTAGTTTGTAGTTTAGGGACTGATGACCCCGTAGTTAAGTCCCATAAGCTATAAAAACATTTGAATTTGAATTTGAATGTGAACACGGAAGAATCTATCAGTGCACCTGCAGTTTAAGGGGGAATTCGAACCAGATGTCATTTCAGATGACTCCTCCCAACGTAGAAAGTTGGCGGCCATGTTAAAACGAAATGCGAAAATTACTTATCTTATCGGGAATCGAACCGACGAGAGAGACCTGCGCATTACCGCGAGACTGTTACCAAAACGATGATTGAGTATTCACGTAGCAGAAACTCTTTCGTCAAAGGAAAATGCGTGCGAAAACGGGATGATATTATGTCTTAATGATTTTTGATTTACACTTTTTTCCACAGCACAGTGTTTGCAGAGCCAGACGATTATGCCCCTACGCATATATGAATGACAACACATGAGGTGAAAAGATTAAGCCTCTAAGTTAATTGTAAATAACTGGAACTAAAATTATGTTGTTTGATGTATTATCGAAATATAATTACTTGTATATATATTTGAAAAATTTACTCAGCTTTATTTGCAGGGTCCAATGCTTGCTGACCAGGACGATTATGCCCCTTGTGTATAAGCAAATGAAAGCACAACAGCTGAGAAGAGGCATCTCTCTCAAAATTGCTGTAAGGTAAGCTCTGTTTCTTGATTAGATACCAAATTAATTACTCGTAGTTATCTCTAACAATTTACTCATTTACTCATTTTTTCAGATTGCAGTCTGTACTTACCAAGAGAATTATTCGCCTGCGTGCAGAAGAAAATGAAAGATGGAGAGCTGATAAACTGGGGCCCTCAGAGCTATTTGCAGACGACTGTAAGGTAAGCTCTGTTGTATGATTAGGCACGAAATCTCATTACTAGCAGTTATAAGGTAAGATTTTCTCGGTATTTCATTTTTCTTAACTTTATTTATTTACTTGTCTTAATATTTTTGTACGGAGTGTAGCTACTCGCAGATACATATCAATAATTACACTATTGACCATTAAAATTGCTACACCAAGAAGAAATGCAGATGATAAACGGGTATTCATTGGACAAATATATTGTACTACAACTGACATGTGATTACACTTTCACGCAATTTGGGTGCATAGATCCTGAGAAATCAGTACCCAGAACAACCACCTCTCGCCGTAATAAAGGCCTTGATACGCCTGGGCATTGAATCAAACAAAGCTTGGATGGCGTGTACAGGTACAGATGCCCATGCAGCTTCAACACGATACCACACTTCATCAAGAGTAGTGACTGGCGTATTGCGACGAGCCAGTTGCTCGGCCACCATTGACCAGACGTTCTCAATTGGTGAGAGATTTTAAGAATGAAGTGGCCAGGACAGTAGTCGAACATTTTCCGTATCCAGAAAGGCCCGTACAGGACCTGCAACATGCGGTCGCGCATTATCCTGCTGAAATGTAGGGTTTCGCAGGAATCGAATGAATGATAGAGCCACGGGTCGTAACACATCTTAAATGTAACGGCCACTGTTTAGAGTGCCATCGATACGAACAAGAGGTGACGGAGACGTGTAAAAAATGCCACCCCATACCATCACGACGGATGATACGCCAGTATGACGATGACCAAAACACGCATCCAATGTGTGTTCACGACGATGTCGCCAAACACGGATGCGACCATCATGATGTAAACAGAACCTGGATTCGTCCGAAAAAGTGACGTTTTGCTATTCGTGCACCCAGGTTCGTCGTTCCGTACAACATCGCAAGCGCTCCTGTCTGTGATGCAGCGTCAAGGGTAACCGCAGCCATGGTCTCCGAGCTGATAGTCCATGCTGCTGCAAACGTCTTCGAACTGTTCGTGCAGATGGTTGTCGTCTTGAAAACGTCCCCATCTGTTGACCCAGAGATCTAGACGTGGCTGCACGATCCGTTACAGCCATGCGGATAAGGTGCCTGTCATCTCGACTGCTAGTGATACGAGGTCGTTGGGATGCAGCACGACGTTCCGTATTGCCCTCCTGAACCCACCGATTCCATATTCCGCTAACAGCCATTGGATCGCGACCAACTAGAATAGCAGTGTCGCGATACGATAAACCACAATCGCGGTAGGCTACAGTCTGACCTTTATCAAAGTCGAAAACGCACGCATTTCTCTTCCTTACACGAGGCATCACAACAACGTTTCACAAGGCAACGCCGATCAACTACTGTTTGTGTATTACAAATTGGTTGGAAACATTCCACATGTCAGTACTTTGTAGGTAGCGCTACCGGCGCCAACCTTGTGTAAATGGTCTGAAAAGCTGATCATTTGCATATCACAGCATCTTATTCCTGTCGGTTAAATTTCGCGTCTGTAGCACGTCAGCGTGGTGGTCTGTGGTGTAGCAATTTTAATGGCCAGTAGTATACTTTACATTTTTGTAGAGCCCAATGTTTGCAGTCCCAGAAAACTATGTCCTTGTGCGTTTAAGGAAATTTAAGCAAAGAGGCTAAATAGGTGGGGAATCGAATACATTTGGTAACGACTGTAAGGCAAAATCTGTTATTTTATTCTCCATCGCGTGATATATTTAGTTACTGACAGTTCTCTCTAATTTACTTATTCATTTTTTTCTAGAGTGCATTGTTTGCTGAACAAGATGATTCTGCCCCTGCATGCGAGAGTAAATTGAATCACAACAGTTGGGAATATGTTATGTTTAGCAAACGACTGTAAGGTAAGCTCTGCTTCTTAATTTTCCACGAAATTTAATTGGTGTAGGCATGGGTATGCACAAAGAGATATGGAAACACTCAGAGGATGGCACTGCGGTCGGAAGCGTTTATATATACGTCAACAAGTGCCTGGCTCACACGTTAAATCGGTTAATGCTGCTACAGCGGTAGGTTATAAGGTTTTTAGGGAGTTTGGACGTGGAGTTATAGTGGACGCACGAGAGATGGGACACAGCATCTCCGATATGGCGATGAGGTGAGAATTTCCCCGTAGGATCAGTTCACGAGTGCTCCGTGAATACCGTGAGACTGGTTAAACATCGAATCTCCGACATTGCTGCGTCTGGATAAAGATTCTGTAAGAAATGGACCAACGACTGCTGAAGAGAATCATTCAATGTCAGAGAACTCAACAATTCTGCAAATTGCTGCGAATTGAGACGTTGGGCTATTAACAACTGTTAGCGTGCGAACAATTCTAAGAAACATCATCGTCGTGGTGATCGAAGTATATAAAGAATATATATAAAACCAATAGCCGTAACACCCTCAGGCCATCAAGACACCCAGCATGAAATTGTGGTCTATATGGCTGAATTAAACTGGATTCATAGCTTCCATATGAACACGTGTGCACAATCTACACACAAGACAACAACTGCCAAGTTCAAGGTGGCTGGTGTGCATATGGAAGCTGTGAATCCAGTTTAATTCGGCCATATAGATAGCATTTTCATCCTGGATGTCTAGATGCCCTGAAAATGGTACTATTGATGTGCTGAAACTGATTGTCAGTTAATAATATCATTATTGTTACGACTTTCGGTTTTATATATATGCTTCGATCCTGATTTCAACCACCTTTTGTGTCACTCTTCACATTAGTGCGGAGCTACGTCATCGACATGGTGTTTTGGAGAAGAAGGCCCACTTGTGGGGTAGGGATGCTTAATTCCGTGATTTTTTCAGATTGCGCTGTACAGTGTCCATAAATGATAATAAGTCATGTAAATAACATTTCATGTTGACGGTTTCAATGTTCTATAACCTTATTTTCTTTGCTAGTTATTGTAAATTTTTACAAATACGAAAAAAAGTATAGAAATAAATTAAGTGTTGGAGACTCCTAAAAGCGTGATACGGTTCCTAAATCCGTGATTGTGGTATCCTAATTCCGTGAGTCCAAAATATAAAATAAAAATATGCAAAACTATTACTTGCTAACATTTCATTGTGATTCATAACATTGTTGTAATATTGCAACATATCAGCATGATGAGAAAGGCCAAAATGTCAAAGTCTACAGGAAAATACTACACAAAGTAACAGATGAAAAATATAAGGATGTTCTAAATTGAAGAAAACAAAACACAAGTCCAAAAACGAAAAAGAGAAACCAGATATATTATTGTGATTCTTCAATTTCTCCCGGCGTATTTGATAATCTAAATATCCACGGGTGTACTGCCGATCTATAGTGTCCAACGGGCACAATATTTCGGCGATCATACATGTCGCCATCATCAGGTGAACTGACGGACTGAGCTCCTGGAAACGCGCCGGCACGGAGATCCGCACGCTACGGCTGCTCGAAGGGAACTGGGTTCTAGCCCGGTAGCGGGCCATTTAAATACCCTCGGCCCGCGGAGCGACCCCTCCGCGGTCCGCGCCCCGCGCCGCGGCCGCGCAGTGGAACCGATTTCGCCGGCGTCTGAGATGACGTCGGTGTGAGGGCTCTGTCCGCCGTGGTCGTCACTTCGTTACCTTTGCTACACCCCAACATCAAATTCACTATGGAGACTGAAACGGAGGGTAAATTGCCGTTCCTTGACGTCTTGGTCAAGAGAAGAGCTGATGGCACCCTGGGTCATAGTGTATATCGGAAGACAACGCACACTGATCTGTATTTACACGCAGACAGCTGTCACCACCCATCACAGCGAAATGGGGTACTTAAAACTCTAGTACATAGGGCGCGCACTATCTCCGACGCAGAGAGTCTACCTCAGGAATTGGAACACCTGAGAACTGTATTTCGAAAAAATGGGTACTCAGAGTGGCAGATTCAGCGGGCTCTCCGCCCAACCACTACATCACAACCTGTGGAAACGGATGAAAACACGAGGGAGGATGTGGGCACTGCCTTCGTTCCATATACCAGTGCACTCTCGGGGAAGATCGCCCGCATTTAAAAAAAAAAAAAAAAACACCAGGTTGGAACTGTTTTTTGTCCGCCGAATAAAATTCGTGCACTGGTGGGGAGCGCCAAAGATGATCTCGGTTTGAGGAAGGCCGGCGTGTACCAGATTCCATGTCAGTGTGGAAAGTCATATATTGGACAGACGATGCGTACCGTCGAGGATCGTTGCGTTGAACACCAGAGGCACACACGATTGATGTATCCGAGCAAGTCGGCGGTCGCTGAACATTGTTTGTCGGAGAATCATGCGATGGACTATGAAGGCACTAGGATTCTGGTACAGACGTCGAGATACTGGGACTGCGTCGTTAGGGAGTGTGGTGTCGCACAAGTACAAAGTGCGCGCCACCTACTTTCGCCGCGCGCCGCCATGCACGCACGGCGCGGCGTTCTTACGACGTCAGCCACGAGCGCCCTCTGCGACAACTCCGCTCGTGGCCACCACTGAACGACATCGTTCACTTGGGACTGAGATAGGAACCAGCGAACACTTCGGAATCAGATAGGCACCAGTGAAGACTTGGCTATCGGACAGGCACTAGGCAGGACTCTAGCTCAACTATGTATCAGCTTTCTGCAGCAATGAACTTTGTAAAAGTTAAGTATTGTATAAATTCTGTGCAATATATATCTCGTTCTAATTTACTCTAGTGTTCTAGTCTCTGGCTGCTCCTCTCCGCACCTGCACCAGCGTGCTATCTTTATTCCTGTGTCGGTCTCATTCCACTTGGCCACCGACACCTACGACGGAGACACAAAAGCGGCGACGAGGCTGGGACACAAAAGTGGCGACGAGGAGTGATAGAAGAACCGTGGACCAGCCCGCTTGCAGCAGCCAGACAGCAGCAGTCGGAGCACGCAGAAATTGCTCCCGCCCACCCGCCCTTATTATAAGATTTTTGGGGGAATATATTCAGTTACGTGTTTTGTGGACTTTTTTGTTGCAGAGTGTCCTCTTTCATATTGCATTTGTGTTTTGTTATAATTTACTTGTATGCGCGGCGCCTAATCGGTCAGCATGGCCACTACCCCGAACCCAAACTTAATGGAAATTATTCAGTTACAGACGGCGCAAATAACACAACTCCTGCAGGCAGTGGCCCAGCTCACAGCGCAAGCAGCTAACCAACAACAACAGCCGCCGCTTCAGCAGTCCACACCTGCCGCCGCAACGCTTCCTACGTTTCGCCAGTACAACGAACGTGAGGAAGAATGGAGCGACTATTTCGCACAGTTTCAAGAACTCGTCGCGGCTCATCAAATAACAGGTGAGACAGTTAAACATTTCTTTCTCGCCGTAGTTGGCCCCAAAACCTTCGTATTACTGCAGAAACTATTCCCGCAAGTATCTCCTCGTGATGTAGACTTTGAACAAATAGTAGAGGCACTAAATGCTCATTATGAGAGAAAAGTTCTTGTAGCCGCTGCACGGTACCGATTTTTCAGACTAAAAAAATTACCCGAGCAGTCACACCAGCAGTGGATTACGGAATTGAAGGGCTTAACCCGCAAATGTAAATTTACTTGCTCTTGTGGACTTTGTTATAGTGACGTTATGTTGAGGGATGCGATTACGCAGAACATTCAGGACCCCAGAATTAGGGCAGCAATTCTAAAACAGTCTGACCCCTCATTAGACAGTGTACTGCAGCTTATAGAAGCGCATGATACTTTCGACTTAGCAGATGTAGAAATGCAAAGCCACAGTGTTAATGCAGTGATTCTTATTTTTCTACCTGCCGTGCTGAACAGAGAGTGGACAGTAGCCAGTGTAAAAGTGCGACACAAAAGTCGCCCCGTCGTGTTAGAAACAGTAATTTGAATAACGGGCGCCAACGCTCATTTCAGAAAAATGTTCGTAAGTCTTGCCCCCAGTGTTTATCACGCCACAAACGTGCACAGTGCCCAAGTCGCAACGCAACCTGTTATCAATGTGGCAAATCGGGACATGTACAGACAGTGTGTATGCAAAACAAACATTCAAATAACAGTGCCGTTAGGAATAGTGCTTCGCGGAGTGCGAGAGCGGTTCATGCTGTAAATGTCGTACACGCTGTGGACTTGGATAGTCATTCTCTTGTTTCTCAAATGCAAAAAAGTTCTTCTACGCCTACTGCGAAACTATATAGTGAGCCACGTTGCAAGCGTCGACGAGCGCGTAAAACAGTGCAACGAAAACGGGTTCGGGTCAAGCAAAATGACTATGTACAGTGCAATCCTGTAGTGAACCTAGTGCCTTCTGCAACTTCTAATTGTAATAGTGCCCAGTACTGTGTAGCTAGTGACAGTAGAATTGGTGTAGCTACTCAAAGTAATTTTAGTGCAGTAGACTCGCATTGCGCGGACGCCGATCCGGCGGTAGTGCCATCTAGTGACAGTGTTGTTAATCCGCTGCGTGCCGAGTCTGCGCCGCTTACTTCACTACGCAGCCCGCGCATGCGCAAGCGTAGTAAACAAGTTCAATCAGACGTTGCCCACGTTCGCGCACCTGTCGACAAGCAAAAGCTTTTTGTGAATCTTTGCATAGAAAATAAGACTGTGCAATTTCAGCTTGATACTGGTTCCGCTGTTACTTTAATGAATAAAGACACTTATGAACTGATGGGTTCGCCAAAATTGTCGCCGTCTCAACAAGTGCTAACAGCATATACAGGTCAAAATATTCCCGTGCTAGGAACGTGTAGCCTGCCCGTCTCTTTTCAAGGTGTAACAAAGATAGTTGCTTTTGTTGTTCTTCAGGCCAAATCTACACAGAACATTTTTGGACTAGATGCATTTGACTTGTTTGGTTTATCAATTCAAAGAGATGTGCTTCAAATTTCGTCAGTAGTGCCTCAGGATAAAATCAATGCATTGTGTGACAAATATAGTGACTTGCTTTCGCCGGAACTAGGTTGTGCTAAAGACTTCGTGGCACATGTAACTTTAAAAGACTCTGCAGTTCCAAAATTTCGTAAAGCTAGACCAGTGCCTATCGAAATGCGTGATACAGTTGCCGATGAACTTAAACGTTGGCAAGATAGTGGTGTGATTTCTCCTGTTTATGCGAGTCAGTGGGCCTCGCCTTTAGTAATTATACCCAAGCCGTCAGGAAAACTTCGTCTCTGTGCGGACTTTAAATCAACAGTGAACAGTCAAACAATTGTAGACACTTATCCCCTGCCCAGACCTGACGAACTGATGGACAAATTAGGACAGTCTCGCTTCTTTTCCAAGATTGATTTAGCAGAGGCGTACTTACAGATTCCACTTGATGAAGAGTCAAAAAAAATTTTCGTCATTAATACTCACATGGGCCTTTTTCAATTTCAACGCCTACCCTTAGGCAGTTCTTCCACCCCCGCTATTTTTCAGCGCTTTTTGGAACAGCTGACAGTTTCTGTACCGTGTTGTTCAAACTATTTAGATGATATTGTGGTATCCGGACGTACAGTTGAAGAACATTTAGCAAACCTGGAGTGCCTTTTCAAAGTTTTGACTGCAGCAGGTCTACGTTGTAATAAAGCAAAGTGTTCGTTTTTTCAAACTGAAATAGAGTACCTAGGCCATGTGATTAATGCCCAAGGAATCCATCTTTTACAGTCACATCTTAGAGCAATCAGACTTGCCTCCTCCTAAGAATGTGAATGAATTGCAAGCAGTAATGGGAAAACTTAACTATTATTTCAGATTTATTCCCAATGCCTCTCAGATTGCAGCTCCACTGCATCACTGACGTAGGAAGAATGTTCCTTTTGTATGGTCTAAAGATTGTCAGGTTGCCTTTGATAAATTAAAGTCTGCACTACTCAGTGATGCAAAGCCTCTTACGTCGTTGTTCTCACCCACAAAGCCAATTCCGCCAAGAACGGCACAAAAGCTTCAGAGATGGTCCTTGATATTGTCTAATTATCAGTATGAGATTTTGTACCGACCTACCACTAAACACGCCAACGCGGACACATTTTCCCGACTTCCGTTTGGCCAGGATGTGTCGTTTGATTCTTCAGAAATGGCATGTTGTCAGATAGACTCCAGAGATGCTTCCGCTGTCGCTGACTTCCCTTTGAACTCTCGTCGGGTTGCACAGGAAACAGATGCGGATGCAGACTTAAGTGTGGTAGCACGTTTTGTTCGCTCTGGGTGGCCTGCCAGAGCCAAAGACATTGATCGGCCTCTGGTTCGACGTTATTTTGCACAACGTCATGCATTGTCTTTAAGTCAGGGTGTTCTGTGGTTACATACGGACAACGACCAAACAAGAGTGATTGTTCCCCGTTCCCTGCAACGAGAAGTGTTACGCCTCCTGCATCAAGGACATTGGGGTATTTTTAGGACAAAGCAACTGGCCAGACGTCATTGTACCTGGGTTGGTATGGACGCTCAGATAGAGTACATGACGTCATAGTGTACGGTTTGTGCGGAGCATCAGGCGGCTCCTCCGCAACGTTTCTCAGACTGGCGACGCCCCAAGGGACCATGGCAACGTTTACACATTGACTTTGCCGGACCTTTCTGGAACACGCGCTGGTTAATTGTTGTAGACGCTTTCAGCAAGTTTCCTTTCGTGATTGCCATGAACTCAACGACAGCGTCTAGTACAATCAGTGTCTTAACATCAGTGTTTTGCATCGAAGGTTTGCCTAAAACTATCGTCAGTGACAATGGACCTCAGTTTGTTAGTGCGGAATTTCAACAGTTTTGTCGTGTGAATGGCATTCAGCATATCACCACCGCACCTTTTCACCCTCAGTCCAATGGTGAAGCAGAACGTTTCGTTCGAACATTCAAGTCACACATGGAAAAGATGAAAGGTCAGCACTCCAGGCAGCAAGCTCTTCAAATTTTCCTGTCTACGTATCGGTGCATGCCACGTGACGGCCCGTCTCCTGCCGAGCTGCTACACGGCCGCCGTCACCGCACTCTCCTTCACCTGCTGCAGCCTCCCACGCACCGAGTCGATTCGTATGGCGCTACGCGTTTTCAGGTTTCTACGCCGGTGCTGTACAGGGTGTTTGCTCGAAACAAGAAGAAACTATGGATGCCGGGCACCATTCAACGCGTGCTCGGTCGCAATATGTATCTTGTACGTTCTTCCACATGGTCGGAGGTGCGGCGCCACGCAAACCAATTGCGCCTGCACAGGCCGCGCGATCCTGTCTCCGGTTTCTTGATTCCAGACCCAGTTCACCGCCAGGGAGCACAGCCACATCGCTCGCCGCCGGGTCCAGCTTCCCCGGGCTATGAGATCCCGATGGATGTCGACGCACCTCCGACGCAGTCGTCGCCGCCGCTGATGACAGCGTCACCGAGAGGGACTCCGGGACCGTGCGCCCCCCCCCCCCCCCCCCCCAAGCTTGGGCCACGCACCTCAGAAGATGACCTGCTCCCTCTGGGCGGGGGTGTGCGCCCTTCCCCAGGTTTCGGCGGGTTTCCTGGAGGATCGCAAGGCGGATGCCGGGGCGCAGACGGCGTCTCGATCCCAGCCTCAGCTACAACGTCCGTCCCACCAGTAAAGCCCCCGCCCAAGCCCTCCTCCCAGTGCCGTCGCCGTGGCCCTCAGCCCTACGCCACGAGGGCGCGGCGGTTTGGGGGGGGGGGGGGAGGGGTGTGGTGTCGCACAAGTACAAAGTGCGCGCCACCTACTTTCGCCGCGCGCCGCCATGCACGCACGGCGCGGCGTTCTTACGACGTCAGCCACGAGCGTCCTCTGCGACAACTCCGCTCGTGGCCACCACTGAACGACATCGTTCACTTGGGACTGAGATAGGAACCAGCGAACACTTCGGAATCAGATAGGCACCAGTGAAGACTTGGCTATCGGACAGGCACTAGGCAGGACTCTAGCTCAACTATGTATCAGCTTTCTGCAGCAATGAACTTTGTAAAAGTTAAGTATTGTATAAATTCTGTGCAAAATTCTTCGTTTGTGTGGCCATAATGTCCGTAGTTGCTTTCATAACTATGAATGGTAGTGATTTTCCGTCTTTTGCAACTACAATAAAATGCGATTTTTTCACACCAGACGCGTTTCGTTTTATTGACTGTAAAACATCATCAGTGGTCTGAAATAGTAGAAATCTACAGTTTGGTTTTTGTTTAGATCGAAAACAGTTCTTAAATGGACCCTGAAAAGTAGGCCTAATGTTTGGTACTTACGGAAATTTTGTCTTCTTTTCGCTTCACATCATGGAATGCCGGTCTGTTTAGTGCAATACCGCCGGTTCTTCATGTTGTGTCGTTTTCTCACTATTTTCACTGTCACTGTTTCACTGTTTATGGTTGTTTTTCACAGATCAGAAGTGTTTGTTTTTGTTTTTACTGATTCTGCTCAGTGTGTTATTGGAGTGTTGCCAACCTCACAAATGTAGTTCTTTCTCTGTTTTATAATAAATTATGTTTCGATGTATTTAGTTTTGATGTAAGCAGATTGGAATAGTGGCAGAATAATACATGTATATATTTAATGGGAACATTATTATTATTTTATTTAATTTTTTTAATTACTATTATATTATTATAATTGTTGTTATTATTGGTGGGGGGTTTAGTAGTAGGGAAAGATGACTGAATGGTGGTTGGATGTGGTAAGGTGTGATGTGAAGTGAGATGGAGGACAAAAGTGATGGATATGAGGTGTGGTGCACTAATATTAAATTCCTGGGTGGTGGTAATGCAAGTAGTGTGCATGTGTGTGATGTGTGTGTGTGTTTGGGGGGGGGGGGTTGTGTTTATGTTGAATCTGGTATGTGATGTAGGGTAACAGTGATGGGAACGAGGTTGAGTGTTTGTTAGCAGGGAGCGAAAAAGTTTGGGAGTTTTATATCAATATGTGTGACACGTTCGGAGGGTCTCGTGTTTAGCGGAGAGATGGCTATGTGATTTTATTTTACCTTAGCTGTGGTGTGTTGGTAGTGGTATCTGGAATGGGATGTGGAAGTAGTCTGAGATAGCTACGGGCATGACAGGGAATGTTTTATGTGATTTCATCAATTATTTTATACAATGTTTGTTTTCCAATATTTATTTGGTCATTTAGTAGTAGTTTGTTGTGTGATAGTGCTTTGTGTATGTGGAGGTTTTCTTGGAAGGGGAGTAGGTGTCTGTCTCTACTAGTCTGTATGATTTCCATATCTTTTTCTATAGTGCTGGGCCTATGGTGTTCTTGTTTCAGGTGGTCGGCAAATGTTGAATGGTTTGTGCCATACTTCCAGACTCCAATAACACACTGAGCAGAATCAGTAAAAACAAAAACAAACACTTCTGATCTGTGAAAAACAACCATAAACAGTGAAACAGTGACAGTGAAAATAGTGAGAAAACGACACAACATGAAGAACCGGCGGTATTGCACTAAACAGACCGGCATTCCATGATGTTAAGCGAAAAGAAGACAAAATTTCCGTAAGTACCAAACATTTGGCCTACTTTTCAGGGTCCATTTAAGAACTGTTTTCGATCTAAACAAAAACCAAACTGTAGATTTCTACTATTTCAGACCACTGATGATGTTTTACAGTCAATAAAACGAAACGCGTCTGGTGTGAAAAAATCGCATTTTATTGTAGTTGCAAAAGACGGAAAATCACTACCATTCATAGCTGTGCAAAATATATCTCGTTCTAATTTACTCTAGTGTTCGTCTCTGGCTGCTCCTCTCCGTACCTGCACCAGCGTGCTATCTTTATTCCTGTGTCGGTCTCATTCCACTCGGCCACCGACACCTACGTAGGAAACGAGACACAAAAGCGGCGACGAGGCTGGGACACAAAAGGGAGGCCATTGAAATTCGCACAAGTGACGACCTTATAAACCGTGACTGTTGCTAAAATTTAGCAAAGCTTGGGAACCAGCGATTGGGTTAATTATGAGTAAATCTAGCAAACGTAACGAAGTGACGACCCCACGGCGGACAGAGCCCTCACACCGACGTCATCTCAGACGCCGGCGCAATCGGTTCCACTGCGCGGCCGAGGCGCGGGGCGCGGACCGCGGAGGGGTCGCTCCGCAGGCCGAGGGTATTTAAATGGCCCGCTACCGGGCTAGAACCCAGTTCCCTTCGAGCAACCGTAGCGTGCGGATTCCGTGCCGGCGCGTTTCCAGGAGCTCAGTCCGTCAGTTCACCTGATGATGGCGACATGTATGATCGCCGAAATATTGTGCCCGTTGGACACTATAGATCGGCAGTACACCCGTGGATATTTCGGTTATCAGATATATTATTATTCAACGAAGAATATTAATATGCACACACTGAAGACATACAAACACCTCCAACATAATCTTCCCCTAAAGTCTCTCTTCTGTTTTAATACCATTGCAAGCAAAAAAAAAAAAAAAAAAACTGTATCCACTCTGCTCCAGTGTCGTTCTGCACGTCATATTCGTAGTCTAAATAGCACACCGACCATGTAGTTTTGTAACAAGATTTGGCATTTCTGAACTCATTTCCTCGCAGTGGTCTTTCAGATGACGGGCCAGGTTCCGAATCAGCACTGCATGTAGCAGACAATATGATATAGACTTGTGCTGACTGTGATTTTTTGCGAGTGCTCCTGTTTAAGTAAAAGACCATGTTGCCGAAAAATGAAACGGCAATAGTGTTCCAGGACTGTGTAAGTCCGAGATTATTATAATACTGACATGCAATGATTCTGTGAACGTTTATCTATGTTAAAAATCAGTTTCAACCTTTTGTCATTGATATTCACCTGTCAATTCTTCAGCGGTAGCAAATCACAGCAAATCTCGAGCGTTTGTTCACTACATCAACCTTGTTGTACTTCCTTTCCCGCATAGCGCTTGGCTTGTATAGAACTGGAAAGCAGACAACCTAAGATAGTTTGACAAAGCAAAGCCCATGAATCCTAAAGTCGTAGCAAGTTGCTGAACCAAGTATCACGTTATTAGGGTATCACGGAATAAGGCATCCTTGCCCTGTACCCTTGCTGACTGCACAGCGCAAAGCGTGACGTCTCGATTGGGCCCGTCAACACCTACCGTACATTGGACTGTTGATAACTAGGAACACATTGTCTGGTCTGATGAGTTTCGTTTCAAATTGTATCGAGCGGTGGACGTGTACTGCTATGGGGACAATATTATGAATCCACGTACCCTGTGTGTCAGCAGGGGACCGTTCATGTTGGTGGAGGGTCTGTAATGGAGTGGGGCGTGTTCAGCTGGAGTGATGTGCGGCTCCTGGTACTAGTAGATGCGACTCTGGCAGGTGGCAAGTGCGTAAGTATCCTGACTGATTACCTGCACCCTTCTTCAACAGAAATCCTCATGAGCCACCATCAAACTTCAGAGTCAAAGCCTTCCAGCAGAGCATGGTGAACGATGCTGAACTTGGAAGAAGACAAACAAGAGAAGATGGGGATTTCCGTGCGACTGGACGGTATGCGAATGTGCCGAAGAACAGGCAATGAGCCATCTTCTTGAATACGAACTCTGTCCAACTAGATGCTTTTCCCAAAGTGGATTAACGTACCAGGGAGGCATGTGTAGTGGTCGCACACAAGTCACGGCACACTTAATTAAATTTGTATTCACCATAATTATGCCCAGAAAAGATAATGTTGACAGTACACACTTTTCATTTTTATTCAATTTTTTATATTTACTGCCTTATTTTCTTGTTGTATGTACGTCCTAAAGTATGTTTGTTCCTCAAATGATTAAAAAATAAATAAACTGGACTGTGATAGCAGCTGAATAGGTAAAAATATACACATTCAGGGAAGATCAGCGATAATAAAAAAATCGATTGACTCAAGTTATTAGTTTCTGGTGGAAAGAAATGGAAAGTTGGGCCAAGGATCATTTCCCAGTTTTACACAAGAAGATTTATTAAACAATAACAACAGCAGGTCCCTACAACTTGAAGCTGTAAGCCAGATCCAGATAAATAGAATTACCGAGTGGCA
Organism: Locusta migratoria; assembly: GCA_026315105.1. Taxonomy (NCBI): domain Eukaryota; kingdom Metazoa; phylum Arthropoda; class Insecta; order Orthoptera; family Acrididae; genus Locusta; species Locusta migratoria. The sequence goes on from CM048745.1 coordinate 874,003,696, forward strand.
CAAGTCGCCTAATATTTACAGATGAAGCCAAACAAGGCTGGCAGTGAAACGTGTTAATAATAAATTAATTAATGCCTTAACTCTCTTACTAAATGCGGCCTGTTTTAGAATACATTAATCATAATGAAATATTGAAACATACATAGAAAATAAACCAACATGATATATCAATCCATGTGCTTAAGAAATGCACTTGTAACATTACATTAAATTTCCAATACTCTGAGATTTTCAGCCATCAGACGATCTTTTTTAAAATTATTTATTAGCAAATCATGATTTCGGCCAGTAACTGACCACTATCAATGCTAAAAAGTACAAGAAAAAACACATTGTTACTACATGAAAATGTTACATAAGTACCACCTCTGACATTATAACAGACATAACAATGTTCTAATTAATTATACATACCATGTGTTTAACTGAAGATGTTATTAATATGGATAACTCACACCACGCCAAGTATGATAACAGGACATTTTTGCCGTTTCAAATCTACACAAACACTGTTTCAAAATGAAAGTGGGTGACGTCATAGAACATCATTTACAGTATAACGAATATAACAGTTTTTATGAACAGAATAAATAAAATAGAGTAGTCAAAGTAATAAAACAACATGGCTTTCGTTTTTGACAAGTCATTATTTGCTAATAAAGAATTTTAAAAAAGATCGACTGATAACTGAAAATCTCAGAATATTGGAAACATATCACAGTCGTGGAACGCAAACCATAGAAAGTAACCTGATTACATTAAATATTTTTACTAAAATTGTATCTGCGACGCTTGTCGCTTGCATGTCCGTTCTCCCTTCAATCTGTACCTCTGACTTCTTTGTTTTGCGATTATCAATTTTTTTCATCCGGCCTGGAGAGAGAACGGAAGCAGCTCTTCGTCTTTCTGTTCTGAACTCTTGTGCTGATCGGACACATCTTCATAATCTCTGATGTGTGAGTTTCCATTATTAATTCTTATTGTAATAAACCCCCAGTTTGATTTCAAACAATTATTTTTAATTCAAAATTATCTTCTCTTCTTCCCAGTATTTTATTATTAATTGTTTTCAGCAATCTGCAGTCAATCGTAAGGAGATGCTCAGTCATTATTACGATTCGTTTCGCGATTGGATAAGTTTGGTTCAAAATCAACTCTCTCCTACATTCAATTTATACTGATTTGATTTTCAGAACCTGCAGTTAATATTTTTATTCAGCAAAGTCATTTTGTGATTTTATTTCCCTATTGTGTCAGTAACTTAAAGGTATCATGAAACTTTGTTACACGAAGCGTGGGATCACCAAGCGTCGATTTACGCCGGATATTTAATTTCATTCCATATTCCAGCACAAAACAATGTGTACAACTGATCCATGCCTCGTCCTGCTAGTAAAGGTAACTTTCTTTGTAGTTGTGCTTTCAGGCGTTGCCTTAACTTCAACAATGACTACCGCTATTTTTAACGCCGATACTATCCTCCCTCTAGCCTGACACCATCTTTAATTGCTGCAAATATTCCGAAATTCATTCAATTCTATAAGAGGTATTTAATTCAAATCTTTACAACACTAAACCTAAATTACGAAAGCAACACGACACACACCAGATGAACCCAACAAGGCTCGCAATGAAACGTGCCAACAATAATACATTAATTAACGCCTTAAATGTCTTACTGAAGGGCGCATTGTAATCTCCTTCCGATTTCAGAATGAAACTTTCACTCTGCAGCGGAGTGAAAGTTTCATTCTGGAAACATCCCTTAGGCTGTGGCTAAGCCATGTCTCCACCATATCCTTTCTTCCAGGAGTGCTAGTCTTGCATGGTTCGCAGGAGAGCTTTTGTGAAGTTTGGAAAGTAGGAGTCGAGGTACTGGCGGAAGTATAGTTGTGAGGTGGCATCGTGAGTCGTGTCGGGATAGCACAGTTGGTAGTGCGCTTGCCCACGAAAGGCAAAGGTCCCAGGTTCGAGTCCCGGTTCCGGCACACAATTTTAATCTGCCAGGAAGTTTCATATCCTTCCGATTTGATTACTTTGTGACAATACAACTGTGTATGTAATGAATGTTTCAAATACGCCACTTGTGTAAACAGGAGATGCCACCAAAGACATTTATGTTCAGTAATACGCAACGACTATAATGTAATTATAATAAAAAATATTATTATCTCTGTTATAATTACTATATAAATGTATGTTGCCCAAGAAATTGTTCTCTTGGTTCTTCTTGTCTGATTGTCGATGTTACAGGACGTATGAGAGAAAGTACAAATTTAAACACGGGGGCCTTAGATATTTTTTCTTGTAATATTATGGAATGACTTATAAAAACGGTGTGTAATGTTTAAAATACAAAATGTAGGTATTAAAAATAAAACGTATGTTAATTTCAATTAGTGTTGAACATTTTAACCCATTTTGAAGAGATTTCTTTAAGAAACGGTGTTATCAGTTGTCGCAGTGAACAGCCATCGATCTGAATAGCAGCATCCTGACGCCATTACGTGGAAAACATAAAATCAGCAATTCATATAAATCAGGGTCGGGTGGTAGCCAAACTATTAATGATTTACTAATTTTATTTCAGCTCTTCTGGACGCGATAGTGAACTTATATGCTTTTTTTAATTAAAAAAAAAAAAAAAAAAAAAAAAAAAAACAGTGGTAAAGATAATTTTCCTGCAAAGGTATGGTATGAAGAAATGCAAATTGTGACGTGTTATTAACCCTTAACAGTGACTTGTATTTCAGATTAAATGGGAAGCATGAAATACTTATCTCATTTAATAATATTCCGAATAGGCAAATTTTAGAAAGCAATTACAGTGAATCAGTTTTCATGTCAGGAAACTTTCATTTATTTTTCATTACGGTGTGTAGATATTAAACCATGGACAGCGAAATAAAATTTTCGAGCTCAATAACAAAACTATGCTAGGTTCATTGCAGCTGTTTAGTTTCACTTAACATTTCAAATAACTACTAACTACAGCTACTAGCTACAATGGAATGATATTTTACCGTTACTTATGTGGAACTGTGCTGTAAAAATACTCGTACAAATCGGAGACCTTGAGTAAAATTTAACCCATACTGAGCTAGCCGAGAATCAAAAGGAATAAAATAAAATGAATAAAATACAGAATAACATATTTGAACAAAACAATAATAATAAAATACTATCTATTAACGAGTATTTTTTTCAGCCTGCATTAAAATACAATAATCATAATGAAACATCGAATCATACATAGAAACTAAAACAAAATATAAATCGCTTTCCCTAAGAAATGCACATAAAACAATACTCAGGACTAACAGTTTAGTAACAGGAAGCCATCATACTTTGATCCCTTATCGCACCGGAAGTAAATTATATTAACAACAGAAAATGAAGATCTAACAACCTAAGAAAAGAATCCTGTGCGACCTAAGTTAGTAGAAGAACATTACAGGAACACTGATACTCGATAGCGTTCATCAAGCAAGAGAATCACTAAAGGCTATATTACACGGAGCGTATTTGGTCGCTAGTCGCTGGCGTCTGTTGTCGCTCGGCGTATAAGCGAACAGCGAATGAATACGCTGAAGCAATGACACGCAGCGACTTCAGACGCTAGCGTCTTCGTAAAAACAATCGAAACGCTACGTAACATATGACACCAAACGGTTCTGTTTCCAGCCAAAAAAATATGAAGTGGAATTGTAATCAAATTTCTGGGAATTTATCGAAGTTTTTCACTATTATAGGACATTAAAAATGATTATTTAAATACTAAACTTAAAGACACTCAATTTAACCAACTGTTTGACAATTGAAGACTGAAGATCTCTTGGGGGATATGGATACCAAACACCTGAACACAAAAAATCAAAACAATAAAATATCTCCATTATATTTCTGTAGGCAGAAGGATCTTCACACAATAATTCTCTCAAAAGATTTGCAGAAGCACCATATTTATCCCTCCTCCCAACTCATCTTCTTATCCATTTTCTTTTATTTTTTCCTACTTTTCCGTTTTGGTAGATTGTTCTTTTAAGACTCTTGCGAGAAACACAATGCCAGCATTTATTACTTCCTTCGATATTTTGACTCAACTGGTGGCTACTTTATACGCTCCTGTATATGACACGGGGCGATCAACACTTGCGAGCGACCGAAAACGCCAGCGACCAGCGTCTAAAGTAACCCACCCTTCAACTTTAGACGCTCGCGTTTCGGAGCAGCGACTTTGTTCGCTGTCCCTGTTTACATGGAGCGAATTTAGCAGCTGCGTCCAAATTCGCCAGCGACTAGCGACCAAATACGCTCCGTGTAATATACCCTTAAGATATGTCGAGTGGTTATCGATGATACCGGGCGGAACCTGTCCTACTAGAAAGAATACTCAAGATTCCGGACTGCACGCGTCGGCGACCTAGACCTGAGGCACCGAGCCCTGCTCCGCCCGGCACGACCAACCGCCATCGGCTGCCCATCCACGCCCACGCGTGGAAAGAGACGGGCTCAAATTAACAGCATGAACGTATAAGAATAACAGACTTAATCGATAAAACGGGTAACTGACCATAAATCCAAATAACTTCAACCGTAACGGCAAGAACATGAAGAATAATAAACTTATCCGATGAAATGGGTAACTGACCATAAACCTAAACAACTTCACCTTAACGGCATGAACATAAAGAAAAACAAACTTAACAAACAAAATTTTTCTATGCACGTTGGGCATCACTCATGTAAAACGTTTTAAAGGAATTCACTGCAATTTGAGTTTCAAAGTCTTTGCGTCTGAGTCCCTCTGATTTGCTGGTTAGCTTCGATGTGGTGTCGCTTTTTACCCGGGTTCCTCTGGAAGAATCCTTGCAATTAATTAGTGAAATTCTGGACGAGGAGACAACGGAGCTTTGCCGCCATGTGCTGACGTCGACGTACTTTTTATTCAACGGTCAATATTTTGAACAATCTGACGGAGTGGCTATGGGGAGTCCATTATCCCCCATAGTCGCCAATTTATTTATGGAAGATTTTGAGGACACGGCGCTGAAAACGTCGTTTCTAAAACCTACATGTTTCTGGAGATACGTTGACGATACTTTCATGGTATGGCCACATGGGAGAGATGCTCTGAACCGTTTTCTGGACCATTTTAATTGCCTCCATCCTAGCATTAAGTTTACTATGGAGATCGAGATAGATGGGAAGCTTCCATTTTTAGATGTCATGGTGTACAGAAAGGGTGACGGAACATTGGGACATAGTGTTTACAGAAAGCCCACTCACACGGACAGCTACTTGCATGCAACAAGTTGTCATCCACCTTACCAGCGCACTGGTGTCCTGCGTACGCTGACAAAAAGAGCTTTTGCCATTTCAGATGCTGAAAGTCTAACTAAAGAGATGGATCATCTGAGAACGGTTTTCAAGGAGAATGGTTACACGGACCAACAGATCTGCCGTGCTTTTCAATTTGGACGGTCGCGGGAACCACAAGAAGAAACTTGCAAGTCGCTGGCTTTCCTACCGTTTTCTGGAAGCACTTCATCTAAAATTGGAAGGATTTTGAAACGATATGACATCCAATGCATTTTTCGTCCACCTGCCAAGGTTAGAGCACTCCTGGGCTCAGTAAAAGATGAGTTAGGATTGAGGAAACCCGGTGTATACAAAATTCCTTGTCACTGTGGAAAAGTTTACATCGGCCAGACAATTCGCACAATTCATGATCGATGTACTGAACACCATCGACACACAAGATTGCTTCAACCAGAGAAATCTGCAGTAGCTGAGCACTGTCTTACTGAGGGACATAAAATGAAATATGATGAAACACAAATGGTTGCTTCAGCGTCTCGCTATTGGGACTGTATTTTAAAAGAATCGATTGCTATTCGTCTTACTGACAATATTATAAACAGAGATAAGGGTTTTCCTTTGAGTAGAATGTGGAACCCTTTATTATTTGACATCAAAAAACAACGGTCTCTGCAGAATAGCGATCTATCGTTTACGCCGGCTTCCACCACTGGCGGCGCTGAAACGTAGAGGGCAGAACTGTCAATTTTTGCGCACGCGCCCTCGGCCTTCCGCGGCGTATATAGGGGCCGCCGCTCGCGGCTTGTACTCAGTCTCGGCGAGTCGGTGTACCAGCACTGTCACCTGAGGATGGCGGCCAGGTGGACCGCCGAAATATCGTGTCCAGATGACGTTTTGATCCGGCAGCAAACCCGAGAAGAATATTATGAAGCATTACGCCGGGAAAGCCTACGCAGTCACTGCACAACAGATTAGTTAACACCAATGAAAGCGCGTCGTATATGTTCACTGGTTCAGAGAACCCCCAGAAAAAAAACGAGTCGTGAAAAAAAGAATTAAAGAAGTAAATAAAGTAAAAAGTGTTTGTAAACTATCATTCTTCGTTTGTTACATGCACATTCAAAGTATTTCTATCGCATGAGAGACGTTTTACGTCGCGGAGACAGCGCGTATACGAGTCGTAGCGCGGCCGCATAATATAGGCGGCAATGGCCGCAGCGTTGTAATGCGCATGCGCGGCTGAGGTTCAAATTCTCTTCTGAACCCCCTGGAGGCAGCATATAGGCGCTCCCGCGGCAAGGAGGGGCGAGGGGATACGCCCCTTTTAACATTGACGTTGGAGCTGGTAGAGACGCCAGCTCCTGGCTACTCGAGCTCTGGCGGTTACAGACGAATAGTCCCGAAGCAAACAATCGAGCTACTGCGCACCTCGCCTTGCGCATGCGCAAATCCTCCATGTAGGAAAGATCCATCCTTCATATTTGTTTTTGGCGCGTTGACGATTCATCAGAAAGCCGCCATATTTGGTAAAATATATTGTAACTATAAATTAAAGACACATCAACTATGAAAGCATTCAGAAGATCCGATCGAGAATAATAATGAAGTCACTACTGTCCATCTAGCAGGAATAGCCGTGTGGTTAGCGGAATGGTGCTGTGGTGTCGTATGCAGTCGGTTCGTTTGTATTGTTACTTGCTACATACTTTTGGACGTTTTTGCTAATGTGTAGCGGATGAGGATAATTGACTTTTATATTCTTCGTTGTAACAAATATTTAATTAAATAAAACTGTTTTATAGTTTTCAAAATGACAAGTCAAGATTGCACATTAACAATTTATTAAATGATGATCGGTTTCGGTGCACTGTGTCACCATCATCTGGTCACATATATGTTATAATCTGGTCATCTTGTCATATATGTGACCAGATGATGGTGACAAAGTGCAAACCGGTCGTCATTTAATAAATTGTTAGTATGCGATCTTGGTGTAACGATACACTTTTTTTTATGTTTGATCAACGATGCTTATCGCCTCCGGTTCCCTCTGACTCGTAATGCAACTAATTTAATTTCGTTCGTCATCTTTTACTTCCGAATAAGCGAGAAGTTGGAAGTGTGATAATAGTTTTTACTCACTCTCTTGTCTGTATCCAAAATGAGAAGTCGTCTTTCGTACCTGTATCCACTGATGTAAGTAAGAATAATGCAAGCTGTTGCTGAAAATATACTATTTGAATTTAAAAGCATTCCCTCTCCTTGGTTTTCATTTAAATCAAACTTCTCCACGTCAAATATTTAATTTCTTAATGTTTTCAGCTCCTTCGCATCCGTAATAGTTTAATGTTTAGACGCCATTACAATCGCTTCCCATTGTCTGCAAAATTTCAATCAATCAATCATCCTTATACTATACTTTGCTTGATTTTAGAACCTGCAGTCATTTCTTTTGTAATTTGATGAAGTCCTATAATTATTTTTTAATTCTTCTATCATTACCAGTAACTTCATGTTCCACCCACGGTCACACAACAATGGAAAGCGAAGTGAACAGTCTGAAAATTAATGTCCTACTGAAAGTATCTCTAACATTCATGAATTCTACAATACGAAGTGCAGGATCCAGCTAGATGCTTTCCGTAAGTTTTATAACGTGCCGTTGCTTGTATGGTGCCCAACTTTAATATGCAATCCGCGGTTTATTTGCTTTAATGTTCATTTTGTGCTGTACTTTAACTAACTTATTTCAAATTCAAAAATTCGGTGACATCAATTCCTTGTTCAAAATATAATCCCAGAATCTACCTCAGCAATTATAGCATCATACGAAGCAAGGGCAACGTTATATCAGTTTCAGTTGCAAAATTTTTATGTGTTTCACTGACGCGTTGCGCCCTTTTGGGGCATCATCAGATTATGTGAAAATATGGTGAGCTATTCGTCATCATGTTATATTAAACAACATCATAATCATCATCATTAGAGACTGATTATGCGTTTCAGCGTTCAGTCCGGAGCAAAGTACCTCTAATGAAATTCCTCCAGGATCCCCTATTCAATGCGAACATTGATGCCTCGTCTGATGTTATGCCTTTTACTTCAAAATCATTCTGCACCGAATCGAAGTACTTTCTTCTTGGTCTACCTCGCCTCTTCTTACTCTCCGCTGCCGCATGAGTCTCTTAGGTAACCTTGCTTCTCCCATGCGTGTAACATGCACCCCACCACTCAGTCTGTTCGCTCTAATGCTTCATCTATGGTGTTCATTCCTAGTTTTTCTTTGATTTCCTCATTATGGACACACTCCTGCCAAATATTTTTCCCATCTATTAGTATATGCGACCACTCTTGCTACTTTCATATCTGTAATCTCTACCTTATGAATAAAGTAACCTGTATCCACCCAACTTTCCCTCCCATACAACAAAGTTGGTCGAAAGATAGAACGGTGCACCGCTAACTTAGTCTTGGTACTTCCTTCCTTCTTGCAGACGAGGGTAGATCTTAGCTGAGCACTCAATGCATTAGCTTTGCTGCACCTCGATTCCAGTTCTTTCACTATGTTGCCATCCTGTGAGAAAATACATCCCAGGTACTTGAAACTGTCTACCTGTTCTAGCTTTGTTCCTCCTATCTGGTACTCAACCTGTTCGAATCTCTTTCCCACGGACATCAGTTTCGGAGATGCTGATCTTCATATCATAATCCTTGCACCTCTGCTCGAGCTCTAAAATATCAGTTTGTAACCGTTCAATCGAATCGGCCATTACAACTAAGTCGTCCGCATATGCGAGACTGCATATTTTGTTTTCTCCTATTTTAATCCCGTCCTGCCAGCCTACTGTTTTCAACATATGCTATGATAATAAACAATAGAGGGAGAAAACCTATCGTCATGTTTGTTTAAAACGCGGCATGAGGCAGGTGAAGCGCTTTCTGAGGCTCTTCAGTGTACACAAATGGAGACGTGCGCAGCCCGGACTGCGGCAGGCGGCTAGCAAGACCACTGTGCCTGCCTTCGGCCATTAGCGTCGCGGGTGGCGGCAGATGCGTCTGGCAGATAGCACAGGTCGTCCACGCGGCCGGCTGCGCTATCGGCGGGCTGTCGCCGCGGCGGCCGCCTTCCGCCCCAGTGGCGCCCAACAGCCCAGCCCCCGGGCTGTCGATGGCGGGCCATCCATCAGGCCCAGCGCTCCTCCCTGGCCTGGAATGCCGTCGGCTCCGGCGGGCTCACTCCAGCGTGAGGGCAGGGCCGACGCGACGGGGACCGCCGATAGGGTTCCCTCCACCTGAGCCACGCCGCTCCGATAGGCGCAGTCTGTCTGGGAACTCGCGCTCTCGGTGGGAGGGAAGTGGTCTGTGCCGCAAGAACCCTGCGGGAGCCCCAGAGGAGCAGAGAAAATCTGGGGGCCTTTGCTGTTCTTAATATACAGGGTGTTTCACTAACTGTGTTTGCCTCTGTAACTATTAAAATAATAGGTGACGGGAAATTTTAATGCGGAAGGTCAACACAAGAAATGTCACACTTTCTGCGGAGCTATGAACATAGTTTATTGTATCATTTTCCAAAGAGTTACAGCACAAAGATATTATCATCATCATCATCATTTATTGTACATAACAGGCCATTAAGACCCATGACAGAAAGCAAAAGAAATATTACAAAGATTAATTACTATATAAAGTTCACTGTCAAAATCAGTCACACAGGAAGGAGTACTGTCCCAATCACAGTCGCAGGTATCTATTACAGATGTTGAGCCACTTTCTTCTGTCCATCGCATCTTCAAGGGATGCTGTTGGTTCTACCTGCTGCAACGTTCTCATCACCCTATCTTTCCATCTAGTCCTTGGACGACCTCTTGGACGTCTTCCGATCAGCTGAGAGTTAAACGCTCGGTTAGGAATAGATTCTCCAGCTCTTATGACATGTCTCAACCACTGAAGTCGTCGCCCTCTGATGTACCTACCAACGTCTACTTTTCCAAAACGTTGGTACAGGTCCTCTTTTTGTCTCCTTTCCCATCTTCCATTTTCTATATTAAATGTAGGCTCATATATCTTTCTGAGCACTTTCCTCTCGAATGCACAAATGCGCTCTTCCAGTGTTTGTGAGGTTGCCCATGTCTCGCAACCATATAACAGAACGGGTCTTACAACTGCCATGTATAGTTTGATCTTGCTGTTTTGTGAGACCAAGCGTGACTTGAATAAATTATTGAGTCCAAAATATGCTCGATTGGCATTAACAATCCTCTGTTGAATATCTTTCTCTATCTCGCTTTTACTAGATAGTATCGACCCCAGGTACTTAGATTTCTCCACTCGTTCAAAATTATGTCCGTCAATATTGATGGTGTTAGGGAAATCTTGTCGTCGTGAGATGATCATATATTTAGTTTTCTCGTCGTTGACCACTAATCCCACTCTGATTGCCTCTTTCATAAATCTAGCGGTGTCAGATGTTATCTGATCAAGTGATTCTCCCATAATCACCACGTCATCTGCAAAAGCCAAGACTGTGTCAAACCCCATGATCTCCATCTCCCTGCCATTGCCAATTTCGCGTCGTACCTTTTCCAGAGCAATGTTGAATAGCACTGGAGACAAGGGGTCTCCTTGTCTCAATCCGTTTCGAACAGTGAAAGGCTCTGACATTTTATTTGCGAACCTTACTTGGCAGCTTGATTCTATATAGCATGCTTCAACTAGTTTGATGTATTTTCGTGTGATACAGCACAAAAATATAATTTTTTAAATGGAACAGTAGTTTTTTCTATCGTGCATTGGATTCGTTCAAACCAGCTGCGTCCAAATCAATTTAAACTACATTCCTATCACTGTCAGTTTGGGAGCTACAACCCTTCAACGTTTCTGAGGCAGATACCACGGTGGCCGAGGAGACTGAGTCGCTCCAGTCACGGTCTGCACCGCCACAACGGTCGTGGGTTCGAATCCCCCCTCGGGCATGGATATTTGTGCCGTGTTTAGTATAAGGTAGTTGATAAGTAGTTTGTAAGTTTAGGGACTGATAACCCCGTAGTTAAGTCCCATAAGCTTAACAAACATTTGAACATTTGAGCAGATACCACACGCTGTACATGGCTGCGTGATGGGTGATGGATGTTATGGCGGTGGGAAGTTGATTTATATGAGGTGTGTATTGTGCCTCCCTGTTCCTCAATGCATAATGCAATGCGCCGTCGAAAGGATCTAAACAACAGGTTTGCAGGAAGATGGTTGGGGCGCCATGGTCCTCATTCATGGCCCGCAAGATCGCTCTATTTAACACCAGTAGATTTCTTTTTGTGGGGAAATATAAAGGATCGTATTTATGTCACTGAGCCCACATCCCCAGATGATCTAAAACGGCGCATCGAGGACGCATGTCGCTCTGTCACACCGGCGACGTTACAACTCGGCCGCACCTCATTCAGAAGACGCATTGCATTATGCGCAGCGTTTGTGGTATCTGCCCCTGAAACTTTGAAGGGTTGTAGGTCCCAAACTAACAGTGATAGGAATGTAGTTTAAATTGATTTGGTCGCAGCTTGTTTCAACGAATCCAATGCATCATAGAAAAAACTATTGTTCCATTTAAAAAATTATATATTTGTGGCGTAACTCTTTGGATAATGATACAATAGACTATTTTCATAGCTCCGCAGAAAGTGTAACATTTCTTGTGTTGACCTACCGCATTAAAATTTCCCGTCACCTATTATTTTATAAGTTACAGACCCAAACACACTAAGTGAATCACCCTGTATATTAATGACTTCCCATTCTACATTCACAAAGATGCTAAGCTAGTACTTTTTGCTGATGATACAACTATAGCTATCACACGTGACAAACAGGAATTAACTGATGAAACTGTAAATGATATCTTCCAGAAAGTTATTAAGTGGTTCTCTACAAATGGACTCTCATTAAACTTTGATAAAACTCAGTATATACAGCTTCAAACAGTAAATGGCATGACACCATTGTTAAAATTTAGACTTTGAACATAAATCTGTAGCTAAGGTAGATTATTCAAAATTTTTTGGTGTTTGCATTGACGAGGGACTGAGTTGGAAGAAACATATTGAAGATCTCCTGAAACGTTTGAGTTCAGCTACGTATGCTATTAGAGTCATTGCAAAATTTTGTGATATACGTCTCAGTAAATTAGCTTACTACGCCTATTTTAATTCACTGCTTTCATATGGGATCATACTCTGGGGCAATTCAACATTGAGTAAAACAGTATTCATTGCACAAAAGTGTGTAATCAGAATAATTGCTGGAGCCCACCCAAGAGCATCCTGCAGACATTTATTTAGGGAACTAAGAATCCTCATTGTAGCTTCATAATATATATGTATATTCACTCATGAAATTTGTTATTAACAATCCGATCCAATTGAAAAGTAATAGCAGTGTGCATAGCTACAACACTAAGAGAAAGGATGATATTCACTATTCAAGGTTAAATCTAACTTTGGCTCAGAAAGGGGTTAATTATGCTGCCAGAAAAGTCTCTGATCACTTACCAAATAGCATCAAAAGTCTGACAGATAGCCAACTATTATTTAAAAACAAATTAAAAGAATTTCTGGATGGCAACTCCTTCTACATTTTAGACGAATTTCTAGATAAAACTTTAAATAAATAAAAAAATCTAATAAAAACCATAAAATATTGATTGTCAAGTGTGGACAACATTTACTAAGAAACTTCCTGGCAGATTAAAATTGTGTGCCGGAACCGGGACTCGAACCTGGGACCTTTGCCTTTCGCGGGCAAGCGCTCTATCGACTGAGCTATCCCGACACGACTCACGATGCCGCCTCACAACTTTACTTCCGCCAGTACCTCGCCTCCTACTTTCCAAACTTCACAGAAGCTCTCTTGCAAACACGCAAGACTAGCACTCCTGGAAGAAAGGATATGGTGGAGACATGGCTTAGCCACAGCCTAAGGGCACACAATTTTAATCTGCCAGGAAGTTTCATATCAGCGCACACTCCGCTGCAGAGTGAAAGTTTCATTCTTGAAACATTTACTAAACTGACACGTTCCACATCATTATGAAATGTCGTATATATGATCTATGGAACAAGTATTAATCTAATCTAATATAAGTACCAAACGTTAGATCAGGGGCAAGCAAACGTTGCACGCGGCACGTGTGCGCTTATCGCCGCACGCGTGCTCCACACGAGCCGTCGTGGACTGGTATCAAATGGGGCAGTAGCGTCAACTCGCAGAGTGACAACGGGCGTGGCTGCGGGCGTTGACGCCAAGCGAGCACTACATAGCCAGCGTTACACTCGAAGCACCGGAAAATGCAGAGTGAATAGAAAAAAAAACGGAAAAGTGGGCATCTGTCGTCTCTTAGAAAGGAATGGGAGAATCAGTATTCCTTTGTGGAGAAAGGCGAAAATGCGAAATGTTTAATGTGTGGCCGTATTCTCGCTGGTCACAGGAAATTTACTATTGAACCCCATTACAAAATATTTCGAGTACCCCCTAGAGCATTGGTGTTTGTGTTGTCCTTAGGTTAGTTTACCTTTAAGTAGTTTGTAAGCTAAGGACCGATAACCTAGAAGTTAAGTCCGATAGATTTACAAACATTTAAAAAATATAAATTTAAAAAGTTAGAAAAACCAGAGTGGGTTGCCGATCTTGCATTTTCACATATGAATAAATTGAACGCCAGTTTCCAAGGCGAAAATCAACTGCTTTGGGAAATGAGCGAAAATTAGAAGCTTACACCAGAAAGCTTGTGCTGTGGGAACGACAGCTCACGTCAGAGAACGCAGTGCATTTCCCTACTGTGTCCTCTGTTCAAGAAAAGAGCTACTCTACACGTGTTGCTGTAATTATTTCCATAAAAGAGAAGTTTCTCGAGAGATTTGTGGTTGAACCACATGTATTCCAAGCCTTTGAATGGTTTTCGAGACCATTTGCTCTTTCTATAGACGATATTCATCCTGAAATGCAAATGGAACTAATAGATCTACAGTGTAATTCTCGTCTGAAAGACAAGTTCCTTTTGGCAAGACGTCTAATAGACTTTTATCAAGACTTTCAAACGTTCCAATGTTTGTATAGCTTATGGGACTTAACTACGGCGTCATCAGTCCCTAAACTTACAAACTACTTATCAACTAGCTTAACCTAAGGACAGCACAAATATCCATGCCCAAGGGGGGAATCGAACCCCCGACCGTAGTGGCCGCGCAGACCGTGACTGGAGCGCCTCAGTCCCATCGGCCACCGCGGTCGGCTATCAAGACTTTCCACAATAAGAGTTTCCCCGTCTCCATTGTGAAGCGGCGAAGATCATGTCAGTGTTTGGTTCGACATATTATGTATGCGAGCGACTTTTTTTCTGTAATGAAACTTAATAAGTCACGGTTACGAGCAAACATAAGAGATGAAAATTTGCGTAATTGTTTGCGTTTTTCTTTAAGTAGAAATTTTGTACCAGACATTAACCATATTGTAAACGCAACCAGTGATCATTTAATAAAATGAATCATAGGTAATGCGAGAGTGAAGGTCGGGGTGAGAGTTTTAAAATAAGGAAAGTTTAATTTTTAAAAACTCACAACCACCAACTGCGAACCAAATTCGTAAATTTGCAAATACACTTGAACTGTGATAGCTACTGTTTGACTCGTTTTCTAGGGGATGATATCACACGTTCGCAGCTTTACTTCCCTGCATATGATTAATAAAAAAAATTCATAATAAAGTCAAATTCATGAGAGAAAAGGGTGTACTAACTACTATTTTTGAAAACACGTGAAAGTTCACTTTATGTTGTTTATTTCACAATATTAGAACACTATGGCTGATACGTCTGTACGCCGACACATTTATGAAATAAAGTTATAGCTCGTGAGCCCCCAGACAAAATGAATATTTGTCGCAAATTGTTTTCACACCATGTGTCTGTCTCAAACACCCTTTATGTTCACGCCTATGCAACGACACATGTTACATTAACAAATCACAGTCATTTTAATTCAATGTGATGCACACCTTGTTCCACCGGCTAAATATTGACCAACTCTCAGTAGCACTCGATTCAACTTAGTGCAGTCTACGACGAGCAACCACACTTGGCGATTGCCACACACAGATCTAAAGTCACCACCTCGAGATCCAAATGCCGACTGATTAGCGCGACGCAGCCTGGCCAGCTACACCACTTGCTCCCGACTCGTCACTTCCTGCCCTCGCGCGCCAAAAGCTCAACTGTCGGGTTTTTCCCCTACGTCATCGACTTCCCCATGTGAGCTGTTCTAACGTACAGCGCTCAGCCAATACATTTCTAAAACTTTACTTAAAATCAAAATAATTACACTACACATTAAATAAATGTCTTCTTAGGTTTTTATATTGGTATAAACATCCTTTTTACTATTTATCATAATCGTGCAATTTCTTATGTCACAGATAAGTGATTTAACTGAATACTTCAAGATAAAATACACAAGATTAATTGAAAAAAATGGGAAATAGTTAATATATTATTTTTATAAACAAACATTGCCATGCTAGTTGTGTAACTGTCCTGTATTCATTGGTAATTTATTACTTTTTATTGTCAATTAAACATATTACTTTAGATGTGACTATATCAGCTAATATATTGTTTATTTGTCAACAGGCTATTTTGTAATGAGGGCCTTAAAGGTTCCTGACTGCATCGTATTACTTCAAATGCCAGTAGTATTAGAATATTTTATTTCACGCTGTGCACTGCACTGTGCCTGGCACTCGCCATTGTCCCTCTCTCCCCTCACCGGAAACGAACTGGAAAATCCTAAGCTGGAACAAGCCACCAACGTCGGCCTGCTCGCTGGCCTCCCGTCAGCTATAAGCACACAGCAAATCTCAACGTGGAGAATTTCTACCTATGGCCTAACTATAAATGTTGTCACCCAACTGCGTACATACATTGGTACCATAATTAATAAGATTAAAATTGTGTAACATTTAGTGCATTGGCATGGTCAATGTTTGGAGTCAACTTCATACTGTTTAATTATCAAATGCTATAAATTTACCAGTATTTCAAGTGGGCGGTAATCTCACAGTAATAGGACTCAAATCATGATTTATTTTCAGCTATCCTATCAAGCCTGATCCTATGTTTAATAAATAAAGCTAGAAAAAAACATTATAGGCAGATGCGGTGACAGGACAGGAAAGGGTGTGACGGGGACGGAAGGAAATAGAAGCGGGTGGCCGTATTGTCCCTGCGTGCTCGCTGCATACAGTTAAGTGCACACGTGCGAGTACGCTTCACACGAGCACAATTCCTGCCCGATCCTGCGAAAATCCTCCTCACTATTTTCTACCTGCACGCTCATACCTCCCAGATCTCTGCCGCTCCACGTCAACAGCTCGTCTCATGACGTCCAACGCTCGCTACTTTTGAATCGCCGTATTTAGTTCACCACTTGGATTGTCTCTGTGTATAACTTGCCGTCTTTTAAAGTACACCGTGTGTCAGCAGCGACTCAATCCAGCTTTATTACAACCACATGTTATGAGGCTTTTTTTTAATGCAAGTAAGTATCCTACATCTGTTGTCTACGCACTGACGCCATTACAGTCTGATTCTTCCTCGTTTACGTTGTGTACTGAGTGTTTAAGATGCCTCCGATAATCGTCAGTCCCGCCGACTGTGAAATACGGGCTGTTGTAAGATTTCTTAGTATTAAAGGTCAAAAAGCGATCGATATTCATCGTGATCTCTGTGCAGCTTACAGAGAAAATGTTATGAGTGATGGAATGGTAAGAAAGTGGGGGAGAGCATTTAAAGATGGCTGCACAAATGTTCGTGATGAACAACGGAGTGGGCGATCTTCTATCGTTAATGATAGTTTGGTGCAGGAAATGGACAATAAGGTGAAAGAAAACATGGTTTACAATTTCCTTCTTGCGGGATGATTTTCCTAATGTTTCTTGTAGTGTTTTGTATGGCATTGTGACCGAGCACTTGAATTACCGAAAATTGTGCCCACGTTGGATACCGAAAACGTTGACGAATGCCGGCCGCGGTGGCCGCGGGGACTGAGGCGCTTCAGTCAAGGTCTGCATGGGCACTACGGTCGGGGGTTCGAATCCGTCCTAGTTCATAAGTAGTTCATAAGTAGTTTGTAAGTTTAGGGACTGATGACCCCGTAGTTAAGTCCCATAAGCTTAACAAACATTTGAACATTTTTTTCGTTGACGGATGTCCACAAAATCAAACGTTTAGGCAGGAAACTCTAGATCATCCTCCGTACAAACCTGATCTGGCGCCCAGTGACTACCATCTGTTCCTGCACTTGAAGAAACACCTGGGCGGTCAGCGTCTTCGCCGGCCGCAGTGACCGAGCGGTCTGTGGCATGCCAGTCACGGTCTGCACGGCCGCTGCGGTCGGGCATGGATGTTTTGCCGTCTTTAGTATAAGCTAGTTCATAATTAGTTTGTAAGTTTACGGACTGATGACCCCATAGTTAAGTCCCATAGGCTCTACAAACATTTGAACATTTTGGTCAGCGTCTTCAAGACAATGACGAAGTCAAAATAGTTGTGATGCAGTGGTTAACAACTGCTATGAGGAGGGTATCCAAAAACAAGTACAACGTTATGACAAGTGCCTCAGTATTGACGGAAATTATGTAGAAAGGTAGATTAAGGTGCAGGCTTTCATGTAAAATTAAATTATTGAGATATCTTAGCATGTCATTTTTTAATTTCAAAATTTACATAAAAACATGCCTCATATTAAATACAAGTAAATGTTAAGTAGTACTTAGGGATTAAAGCCCATTCTCGAGCGTGTTCATTGAGATTCAACGAACTGTGCCACTTGACACTGAGGAGCGCCTATCAATGTGCACTAACGTACAAAAAATCTGGCAACTCACAGCCAAACTGACCCAAACGGCCCCGCATACCGTGACACCTGCGGCTCTTCCCAACCCCATTGCCGTTAACTGGATCAAAGGGCACGCCTTACACTACTTTCTGACGGAAGGTAACCAAACCAAGGGGCATTTCTAACTGTACCTCAAACTACAGCGCCAAAACCCTATGAAGAGGAAAAACTACAAGAAGCTCTTCGCTAACTTCCTACCAATCACTATAAAGTAATGTCCTGACAACTTACAGCTCGCACCGACCTACAGTTCATATAGTTCTGTTTTCCTCAAAGCCGAAACTGAAGTTTTCAAGCTCAGACTCAAGAATGACACGTCTTCATATTCGATTATGATGAAAGTCGCTGACGTTAACGAATAAATAAAGAAAAATATTTATTTCCACATATCTCCCACACTGAAGTGGTGAAACGCACTCTGTTGAAGTATACTGAGTCAAACAATTAAAACATTTTCACCCTATACGAACTACATACCAAGTTACCAAGATATTTATGTTTCCATTTAGTCAGAACTTGGGAAGAAAAACTTATTTTCCACATGACATTTTTGGTTCGTAAAAATAAAAAAAAGGTGTGCTCCTGTGGTTAGCATCACGTAAGTGGCGAGCCCGAGGTTGTTGGTTCGAATCCTACTTCAAATTACAATTTTTTGTTGCATCTTTTGCATTCGTAATTCTTTCGAATACTTTACTTCTTTATGTAACGACAGTAGGTTCTGCAATATTCTGTTAATAACATATAACAGCGTGCTATTCTCAGTAGTGAGTTTCATTCATTTCGCGAAATTGTTTATCTTCGCATTTCCAACAAATATTACGACTTCTCATTCATGTAGTTTGCATATAAAAGCTGACAGTTCCTAACGACCCTCTTCCCTTCTGTCTCCCTTCATACTGATCAATTCCTTACTTGCTACCTGCAACTGTGCCTTGAACGATTTAATTTTCCTTCCCTAATCCTGGCTCTAAATGTTCGTTCTATGTTCTACACTTGAGGAGAGAATCTCTTCGGCCTTCAAGAAGATTGGCAACCAGTTTCCCTACTTGCTACTCTATAACAGTGCAGTTTTTTTAACCCAAACAAACTTGAAGCAAAGTTTAGTTCTTCGTAAAATATCACCATAGTGAAATAAACTCAAAAATTTGTGCATGTTTTACAAATTCATTTTTATTTAGTTAGGTGATTTTTGGCTTACAAGTCATCTTAAGACTTTAAAGGATACAGAAAACCGGTTAATTAATACTCAACAATGATTCACAAAGTTCTTGTGAAGTGATAGTGCTATCGAGAAGGTGTCTCAAATAGCTTCCAGCTGTTTTATCTCGATTCACTTTGAGCCCAACCTTCTGAGCACAGCTGTCCATTTGTTGGTACATTCCTATGAAATCGTGCTTCGATTCACTTAGCAGGACTGTGTCATCTGCATACGCTAGACCTGCATTCCAGCCCACTTCTGTTCTTACACTCCCTTATATTACTTTTTCTAAGATGACATTGAGCAAAATGCACGAGAGCGCGTCCCCTTGTCTGAGAACTCTGTCTATCTCGAATGTTTCTGGTGTGACTCCTCCGAAACGTACTGCTACCTTTGACTCTTCCATACAGGTTTGCACCATTCTCACTAAATTCTCAGGTATTCTGAGCTCACGCATTGCACTGTACAGGCCATTCCTGTGAATGCTGTCATATGCACGTTGAATATCGACGAACAAACAGTAGTTGTTTGTCATATTCCCACTGTATTTCAAACAGTTGTCTCAGAATGCAAATGTGGTCTATTGCTGATCGGTTTGGTCGAAAACCAGCTTGATATTCCTGTACATTGTTCTCTATGAATGGTTCCAAATACGTGAGTATGATGTTAGACAGTACCTTATATGTACGAACGTAGGCTTTCGCGGTCAGTATTGTTAAAGTTAAAATTCTTCTGAGCTACTTGCCGCGTCATGATAATAAAATCTTTCCAATGTTTCGGATCCGTTGCAGGATCCTTCCTCAGGGAATACAGACTTGGCAATTCCTTGTGCTGGTCTTATAAAGCGTATACTGTCCTAACAGTTTAGTGTTTGCAAACACCAATCAAAACTAAACTGTTAGGACAGTACACGCTTTATAAGACCAGCACAAAGAATTAGCAAGTCTGTATTCCCTGAGGAAGGATCTTGCAGCGGTGGAGTAGCCGAGCGGTCTAAAGCGTGTGGCTGCGGAGCGCGCGGTTGCTCGCCGTGGAAGTTAGAGTCCTCCCTGGGGCATGGGTGTGTGTGTTGTCCTTAGGTTAGTTTACCTAGGTTTAAGTAGTTTGAGGGCTACGGACTGATGACCATACACTTTGGTCCGATAGATTTACAAACAACATTAACTTTGATTCCGATCTTCACAAACATATAAAAACACAAAAATAAGTTGTTGTTGTGGTCTTCAGTCCGGAGACTGGTTTGATGCAGCTCTCCACAATACCCTATCCTGAGCAAGCCTCTTCATCTCCACATAAGAACGGGAACCTACATCTGTCTGAATCTGCATACTGTATCCATCTGTTGGTCTTCCCCTGCGATTTTTTCCCCATACACTTCCCTTCAACGCTAAATTCACAATTCCTTGATGTCTAAGAATGTGTCCTACCAATCTATCCCTTCTTTTAGTCAAGGTAAGCCAGAAATTCCTTTTCTCCCCAATTCTGTTCAGTACCTCCTCATTAGTTACGCGATCCACCCACCTAATCTTCAGCATTCTTCTGTAGCACCATATTTCAAAAGCCTCAATCCTCTTCCTGCCCGCACTGTTTATCGTCCATGTCTCACTCCCATACAAGGCAACACGCCATACAAATGCCTTCAGAAAGGACTTCCTTAGGTTTAAATCAATATTCGATGTTAACAAATTTCTCTTTTTAAAAACGCTTTTCTACCCATTGCCATTCTGCATTTTATATCCTCTGTACTGCGACCATCATATGTTATTTTACTGCCCAAGTAACAAAACTCATCTACCTCCTTTATTGCTTCGTTTCCGAATCTAATTCCTTCAGCATCACCTGATTTTCTTACACTGCACTCCATTACCCTAGTTTTGCTCTTGTTAATGTTCATCTTAAATGCACCTTTCAGCACACTGTCCATTCCGTTCAATTGCTCTTCCATGTCCTTTGCTGTATCTGACAGAATTACTATGTCGTCGGCAAAACGCAATGTTTTTAATTCTTCACCCTGAACTTTTATTCCTTCACCAAATTTCTCCTTGCTTTCCTTTATAGCTTGTTCAATGTACAAATTGAATAACATTGGAGAAAGGCTACAACCCTGTCTCACTCCCTTCCCAACCACTACATCCCTTTCATGCCCTTCAACTCTGACAACCGCTGTCTGGTTTTTGTACAAGTTGTAAATAACCTTACGCTCCCTATATTTTACTCCTGCTTGCTTCAGAACTGGAAAGAGTTTATTCCAATCTACATTGTCAAAAGCCTTCTCCAAATCTACAAAAGTTAGAAATGTAGGTTTGCCTTTTCTTAATCTATCTTCTAGGATAAGCCGTAAAGTGAGTATTGCCTCCCGTGTTCCTACATTTCTCCTGAACCCAAACTGATCTTCCCCGAGGTCGGCTTCTACCAGCTTTTCCATCCTTCTGTATATACTTCGCGTTAATATTTTGCAACCATGACTTATTAAACTGATGGTTCTGTAGTTTTCACACCTGTCTGCACCTGCTTTCTTAGGGATGGGGATTATAACATTATTCTTAAAGTCCGAGGGTATTTCACCTGCCTCATACATCTGACACACAAGGTGAAACAATTTTGTCATGGCTGGTTCTCCCAGAGACTTAGGGCTTTCAGTGCTCTGTCAAATTCATCTCTCAGTATAGTATCTCCTATTTCATCCTCATCTACATCCTCTTCCCTTCCTACAATATTTTCTCGAAGTTCATTTCCTTTGTAGAGCCTCTCTATATACTCTTTCCACCTTTCAGCTTTCCCTTCTTTGCTGAGAACTGGTTTTCCATCAGTGTCCTTGATATTCATAGAGCTGTTTTTCTTATCTCCAAATGTTTTTTTTTTCCTGTAGGCTGTATCTATTTTTCCCCTATTTATACATTCTTCTACATCCTTGCATTTGTCTTCTAGCCACTCCTGCTTAGCCATTTTGCACTTCCTGTCAATCTCATTTCTTAGTCGTCTGTACTCCATTTTGCCTGTTTCATTTACTGCATTTTTATATTTTCTCCTTTCATCGATTAAATTTAGTATCTCCTGTGATATCCCAAGAATTTTTGTAGGTCTTTCCTTCCTACCCTTTTTTTCCTCTGCTACCTTCACTATTTCATCTCTCAATTTTACCCATTCCTCCTCTACTGTTTTATTTTCCCCTGTTTCTGTCAATTGATGCCTAAAGCTCCCTCTGAAATCCTTAAGAACCTCACTTTCCTTCAATTTATCCAGGTCCCATCTCCTTATTTTCCTACCTTTTTGTAGTTTCTTCAGTTTCAGCCTACAGTTCATAACCAACAAGTTATGGTCAGAGTCTATATCTGCCCCTGGGTATGTTTTACAGTTTAAAACCTGGTTTCGAAATCTATGTCTTACCATTATAAAATCTATCTGGTATCTTCCGGTGTCTCCTGGTCTCTTCCACGTATAAACCTTCTTTTGTGATTCTTGAACCAGGTGTTTGTTATAACTAAATTATGTTCTGTGCAAAATTCTACCAGGCGGCTTCCTCTTTCATTCCTTTTGCCCAGAGCATATTCACCTACTATCCTCCCTTCCCTTCCTTGTCCTACTACCGAATTCCAGTCTCCCATAACAATTACGTTTTCCTCTCCCTTAATTGTTCGAATAATTTCCTTTAGCTCCTCATATATTTCTTCGATTTCCTCATCATCGGCAGAGCTAGTTGGCATATAAACCTGTACTACTGTTGTCGGTGTTGGTTTCGTATCTATCTTAACAATGATAATGCGTTCACTGTGCTGGTCATAGTAGTTTACCCACATTCCTATTTTCTTATTCATTATCAATCCTACTCCTGTGATACCCCCAATTGATTTTGTATTTAATCCCCACTACATCTAACTTCAACCTATCCATTTCCCTTTTTAAATTTTCTAATTTTCCTACTCGATTAAGGGATCTAACATTCCACGCTCCGACCCGTAGAATGCCAGTATTGTCTTTCCTGATGATCACATCCTCCTGAGTAGTCCCCGCCCGGAGATCCGAATGGGGGACTATTTTACCTCCGGAATATTTTACCCGAGAGGATGCCATCATCATATGTTCATACAGAAGAGCTGCATGTCCTCGGGAAAGGTAACGGCAGCCGTTCGCAGTAGCTGTGTGGCAAAGCCATATTAGCTGATGTACAAGGCCAGCTCAGTCAATCATCCAGACTGTTGCCCCTGTAACTACTGAAAAGGCTGCTGCCCCTATTCAGGAACCACACGTTTGTCTGGCCTCTCCACAGATACCCCTCCGCTGTGGTTGCATCTACGGTACGGCTATCTGCATCGTTGAGGCACGCAAGCCACCCCTGTGGTTGGTTCATGGGGGTGGCAAAAATAAGAATGTTTTCAAAAATTATTAACAAATAAAACATTTTTGGAAAACACCTGCCAAAACATGAAAGATATCAACGTTTCTCTCTCGAATCCGGCTCACAGGAATAAAGACTATACTTGCTTACGGAATTGTGGGGTACTTCTTCAGATAAGTCTCTAACCAATTTCTACGAGCCATACGAACAATGATATTGAAACTATATGGCGGGGACTACTCAGGAGGATGTGATCATCAGGAAAGACAATACTGGCATTCTACGGGTCGGAGCGTGGAATGTTAGATCCCTTAATCGAGTAGGAAAATTAGAAAATTTAAAAAGGGAAATGGATAGGTTGAAGTTAGATATAGTGGGGATTAGTGAAGTTCGGTGGCAGGATGAACAGGATTTCTGGTCAGGTGCGTACAGGATTATAAATACAAAATCAATTGGGGGTATCACAGGAGTAGGATTGATAATGAATAAGAAAATAGGAATGCGGGTAAACTACTATGAGCAGCACAGTGATCGCATTATCATTGTCAAGATAGATACGAAGCCAACACCGACAACAGTAGTACAGGTTTATATGCCAACTAGCTCTGCCGATGATGAGGAAATCGAAGAACTATATGAGGAGCTAAAGGAAATTATTCAGACAATTAAGGGAGAGGCAAACTTAATTGTTATGGGAGACTGGAATTCGGTAGTAGGACAAGGAAGGGAAGGGAAGATAGTAGGTGAATATGGTCTGGGCAAAAGGAATGAAAGAGGAAGCCGCCTGGTAGAATTTTGCACAGAACACCTGGTTCAAGAATCACAAAAGAAGGTTGTATACGTGGAAGAGACCAGGAGACACCGGGAGATACCAGATAGATAATGGTAAGACATAGATTTCGATACCAGGTTTTAAACTGTAAAACATACCCAGGGGCAGATATAGACTCTGACCATAACTTGTTGGTTATGAACTGTAGGCTGAAACTGAAGAAACTACAAAAAGGTAGGAAAATAAGGAGATGGGACCTGGATAAATTGAAGGAACCTGAGGTTCTTAAGAATTTCAGAGGGAGTTTTAGGCAACAATTGACAGAAACAGGGGAAAATAAAACAGTAGAGGAGGGATGGGTAAAATTGAGAGATGAAATAGTGAAACTAGCAGAGGACAAAATAGGTAGGAAGGCAAGACCTACAAAAAATCCTTGGATATCACAAGAGATACTAAATTTAATCGATGAAAGGAGAAAATATAAAAATGCAGTAAATGAAACAGGCAAAATGGAGTACAGACGACTAAGAAATGAGATTGACAGGAAGTGCAAAATGGCTAAGCAGGAGTGGCTAGAAGACAAATGCAAGGATGTAGAAGAATGTATAAATAGGGGAAAAATAGATACAGCCTACAGGAAAAAAAAAACATTTGGAGATAAGAAAAACAGCTCTATGAATATCAAGGACGCTGATGGAAAACCAGTTCTCAGCATAGAAGGGAAAGCTGAAATGTGGAAAGAGTATATAGAGGGGCTCTACAACTCTACAAAGGAAATGAACTTCGAGACAATATTGTAGGAAGGGAAGAGGATGTAGATGAAGATGAAATAGGAGATACTGTACTGAGAGAAGAATTTGACTGAGCCCTGAAAGCCCTAAGTCGAAACAAGGCCCCTGGAGTAGATGATATTCCCTCAGAGCTATTGAAGTCTCTGGGAGAACCAGCCATGACAAACCTGTTTCACCTGGTGAGTAAGATGTATGAGACAGGCGAAGTACCCTCAGACTTTAAGAAAAATGTTATAATCCCCATCCCTAAGAAAGCAGGTGCAGACAGGTGTGAAAACTACAGAACCATCAGTTTAATAAGTCATGATTGCAAAATATTAACGCAAAGTATATACAGAAGGATGGAAAAGCTGGTAGAAGCCGACCTCGGGGAAGATCAGTTTGGGTTCAGGAGAAATGTAGGAACACGGGAGGCAATACTCACTTTACGGCTTATCCTAGAAGATAGATTAAGAAAAGGCAAACCTACATTTCTAACTTTTGTAGATTTGGAGAAGGCTTTTGACAATGTAGATTGGAATAAACTCTTTCCAGTTCTGAAGCAAGCAGGAGTAAAATATAGGGAGCGTAAGGTTATTTACAACTTGTACAAAAACCAGACAGCGGTTGTCAGAGTTGAAGGGCATGAAAGGGATGTAGTGGTTGGGAAGGGAGTGAGACAGGGTTGTAGCCTTTCTCCAATGTTATTCAATTTGTACATTGAACAAGCTATAAAGGAAAGCAAGGAGAAATTTGGTGAAGGAATAAAAGTTCAGGGTGAAGAATTAAAAACATTGCGTTTTGCCGACGACATAGTAATTCTGTCAGATACAGCAAAGGACATGGAAGAGCAATTGAACGGAATGGACAGTGTGCTGAAAGGTGCATTTAAGATGAACATTAACAAGAGCAAAACTAGGGTAATGGAGTGCAGTGTAAGAAAATCAGGTGATGCTGAAGGAATTAGATTCGGAAACGAAGCAATAAAGGAGGTAGATGAGTTTTGTTACTTGGGCAGTAAAATAACATATGATGGTCGCAGTACAGAGGATATAAAATGCAGAATGGCAATGGGTAGAAAAGCGTTTTTAAAAAGAGAAATTTGTTAACATCGAATATTGATTTAAGGCTAAGGAAGTCCTTTCTGAGGGCATTTGAATGGAGTGTTGCCTTGTATGGGAGTGAGACATGGACGATAAACAGTGCGGACAGGAAGAGGATTGAGGCTTTTGAAATATGGTGCTACAGAAGAATGCTGAAGATTAGGTGGGTGGATCGCGTAACTAATGAGGAGGTACTGAACAGAATTGGGGAGAAAAGAAATTTCTGGCATACCTTGACTAAAAGAAGGGATAGATTGGTGGGACACATTCTTAGACATCAAGGAATTGTGAATTTAGCATTAGATGGAAGTGTGTGGGGTAAAAATCGCAGAGGAAGACCAAGAGATGGATACAGTAAGCAGATTCAGACAGATGTAGATTCCCGTTCTTATGTGGAGATGAAGAGGCTTGCTCAGGATAGGGTATTGTGGAGAGCTGCATCAAACCAGTTTCCGGACTGAAGACCACAACATGTTAACTATTTGTTTCTTTCAACAATTTCAAATGCACCTATCTACGATTAAGAGTACTTTTGTCATAAAATAAAACTTCTTGAAGACTTGTATGATTTACTTCTTCTGTTAAACAGTGAACAGCGATTTGTGGCCTATTTTTCTCTGGTGTAGGGTGCTGTAGGGATTGGTTTTTCCTTTGCCACTGACCTTACTGGTTTCCCATGTTTTCAAGCTTTAATAGCATCTCTCACGTGATTTAGTCTTCATGTGGTCTCATTTAAAGTTATAGACGTGATATCTGTAACAGTTTGTATGCTTCCAAGAGACAAATGACAATTTTGCTCGGTTGTATAAAGATACACGACGCATTTTACTTATTCAGTTAAAGTTGGGAGGAAGATAAAGGAGTGGTCATTACGCGCTACCATCATAGTGTAGGATGCTTTGACAATATGAGCAGGTCGGGAAAAAACAGAACAAGATCTAACCTCTCACCGAATGATTTCACGACCGGAAAGAAGCATACTGCGGAGATAAAAAGAAAACGGGGGTTAAGCCGCGCTCTGGCTCGAAGTGAAAAACCTTGGAATGAAGTCCAGTCCAGTACAAATTTTCAATTTTGCCAATGAATTTATTTTCGTGCTCTGTGACAGTAAAGAGAGTTGAATACTTCGAATTCATTATTTGAAATTGCTGTACGATTTGTCACTAACTAAAGGAGAGTATAAATTCAAATGTTCAAATGTTTGTTAAGCTTATGGGACTTAACTGCTGGGGTCATCAGTCCCTAAACCTACAAACTACTTATAAACTAAGTTATACTAAAACCAACACAAACATCCATACCCGAGGGAGGATTTGAACCTCCGACGGAGAATGGCCTCGCGCATCGGAGCATAGCGCCTGAATGCAATAAAAAGATTATTTTCTGGGAGGAATGGTGGTTCTGGAGGCAATTCTACGGAAGTAAGAAGAATATTCACTCTTACCTCAGCTACAACTACAACTAGAATTACAAAAAAAATTATGAAATTTCTTAGAACTGTCCTTTTAAGCGGCATGCCATAGGTGATAAACGTATCTCAGTTTCCACCTTTTTCCCATACTAGGTAACAACAAGCGGAGCCCTTCAGAGCGAATTTTTTCCTACCATATCAATTGACCGACATTTTCTGGCTGGCCAGCATTTATTCCGTCTCCCCATGCTCTCACAGAACATAAGAACGCATTGTGTTGATGATGATGTTGGTTTCGTGTGGCATTTTGCCCGTTAGACCACAGGTGGGATCGTGTTTGGCCTGCTTGGTGCAAGTCTTTAGGTGACGCCACGTGGGCGACTCTTTCAATTATACAGTCCCAGAATTTAGACGTCTGCTCCAGAACTCTCGTATTCTTGTTGTCCATGTCGTTTAATTCAGAAAGACAGTGTTTGTAATCTTCTTGGGTCTGTAGCCGGATACTAAAGTCAACTTGACACAATATTTCAGCGGCGAAACTGCCCGCCATCCTCAGGTGAGCTTGCTGATACACAATCTCGCCGCAACTGAGTTCCCAGTGCAATCGGCGGCTCCTTTATACATCGAGGAAGACCCATAGCGCGTGCGCAAGAAGTGACAGTGACTGCCCTCTGGCGCACAAGACGTACAGCGCTCCGGTGGTAGTCCGGCGAAATCGATAATCGATGATAAAATTATTATTCAGATTTATGAAGTGACAACCGTTGTTTTTTAACATCTGATAACACCGGGTTCCAGGATTTACTAAGAAGGTAGCCTTTGTCTCTGTTAATCAGATTGTCAGATAATCGAATCTCTATGGATTCCTTTAAGACACAGTCCCAGTAACGAAATGCTGAAGCAACCATGTGAGTTTCGTTATATAACATTCTATGGCCCTCATCGAGACAATGCTGAGCTACCGCCGACTTCTCGGGCTGGAGCAAACGTGTGTGCCGTTGATGTTCAATACATCTGTCCCGAATGCTACGGATAGTCTGACCAATATACGTTTTCCCACATTGACAGGGAATCTTATATACCCCGAGCTTCCTCAGCCCCAAATCATCCTTCACAGATCCAATAAGTGCTCTCGTCTTTACTGGCGGACGAAAAACACTCTTAATGTCATACTTTTTTAAAATTCTTCCTATCTTTGATGAAATACTCCCGGTGTTATCAGATGTTAAAAAACAACGGTTGGCACTTCATAAATCTGAATAATAATTTTATCATCGATTATCGATTTCGCCGGACTCTACCACCGGAGCGCTGTATGTCTTGTGCGCCAGAGGGCAGTCACTGTCACTTCATGCGCACGCGCTATGGGTCTTCCTCGATGTATAAAGGAGCCGCCGATTGCACTGGTAACTCAATTCCGGCAAGATTGTCTATCAGCAAGCTCACCTGAGGATGGCGGGCAGTTGCGCCGCTGAAATATTGTGTCAAGTTGACTTTAGTATCCGGCTGCAGACCCGAGAAGATTACAGTTATTACGCCGGGAAAACCTTTGTGGTCACATCAGAAAGACAGTGTTCTGCGACTGCCGATTTGTTTGGCTGTTGTAGTCCCGTGTATTGCCAATGTCCACGACAGCGATCTTCACAGTACACAACGTTGACCGATGTAGGTCTCACCACACTGGCGTCGGATCTGATAAACGCGGGATTTACGTGAACCTAGGCGATTCTTAATCTTGCCAATCAAAGCCTTGGTTTTGGCTGGCGGGCGAAATACAGTCTTCGCTTCGTGTTTCGAAAAATTCGCCCTATCATGCTGGACAGTGCGCCACTATATGGAAGAAATCGTTTTAATTGCTTTCATAGGCGTGCGCACTGTAAAGCAATTCAAATCGTTCCAATGTTGACACAGACAAGAACATTCTCACCGAATACTCAAGTACACACCTTTCATGTCTATAAAAGCGCTGCACTGTATCTATATTTAACGAGTAAGTGGTACACCTGGGTTCCAAGGACCAGAACGAAATATCTTTTTCCAACGCTATGAAGCGTATCGTGGTACTGACTTGCCTCTCGCTGTACTCTCCTATCATTCAGTTCGCTACCAACCCACAACATTGTTACAACTTGTCTTTATTAGTTTTGTTTCTATAATGGCGGTCGAGTCCCGAAGGCCCAGGTGTACCTTTACTGAGAGAATTTTTTTCATGGCATGGTTTTCAGCATCTTCAATTTATGGTACAGTGCTTCATAAAAGTGAACGAGGAAGATATTACAGATACTCTGATCTGAACGACTGCCCTATGGCAGTCTGTTAAACTGGGTTGCAATAGCAGGTGTAAATCCTTCTACATTGTACCATGAGAAAGGATATACTAATGGTGTAACACCCCTAAGTGATTGTATGAAAACAGGCTTCACCGTTTGTTAGAAAACATATCACAAATTCCATTTGTGATATTCTAGCGATGATCCTATCCAAGGCAACAGGAACATCCCAAACTAACAGCA
The DNA here is from genome assembly GCA_026315105.1 of Locusta migratoria. NCBI lineage: Eukaryota > Metazoa > Arthropoda > Insecta > Orthoptera > Acrididae > Locusta > Locusta migratoria. The sequence continues at coordinate 874,034,059 of CM048745.1, forward strand.
AAGCTTGCACTACCGTATCAAACAGAAGAAATATGTGAAAGAATCACGATTGTGTTTCGAATGTTCCACTGTTTTACGTCCAAACGGATTACGTGCTTGGAAAGAATAGATTATGTGAAATGTAAGGACGTTTAATAATTTGAAACTAAAAATTTTGTTGTAGTTCCTGCTATTGTCTACTATTTTCATAAATCACGTAGTCATACGGCTGAAACTTTCTTACTAAATTTTTTTCCGAAAGTCGTGCTTGCAGAAATTTTTATATTTCTTTGCACCTTTCCTTCCGGTTTTCACTTGTGAATCATAGTCTTTTTGTGTTAAATGTGAAGTTTCAATTAAGTAGCATACTATTTGCAATTGATGTGCAGGACTTTGGCAACGTATGTGTTTGACATCTCATTTTTCATGCATCCCACAGTCTATTCTCTCTCTCTCTCTCTCTCTCTCTCTCTCTCTATTTTTTTTTTTTTTTTTTTTTTTTTTTTTTTTTTTTTTTTTTTTTTTAAGAAACAACTACTGAGAGATGAAGACATGTATTGGCCAATAAAATAACGCAATGGGACCCTTGCTCCTTCAGTGAGTGACCTGCTCGTTTGGTTGGAAGGAGGTCGGTGTGTGGTGCGCGAGCAGTGTGTTTTGGTACCGCGACGTGTTTCGCTCGACTGGTCTGTCGGCAGAGCGTTTAAGCGGGCCAGGCGCACTGGTGAGGACGGAGGACGCGCAGACAGGATGCTGGTTGCTAGGGCAACGCCGGTTGCCGCTAGCGGTCAGATAACACCCGCAAAACACCTGCAGACTTACAGCGGCTCAGGCGGGTACTGCGGAAATACGAGAGTATTGTTCCATTCCTTGCCATAATCGCCATTAGCAAAATCAAACGTCATCCTCTTCTGAATAAGGACTCAGCTATATTTTTAAAATTTAAATCATATACGTGCGTGGTAGGGGACGGGATTAATTTGTTCGAAAACGGCACGCGTGAAACTGCAGTTCTTCTGAGATCCATATAATGGGTTCCATTGATAACCGAGATAAGTTTTTTAGGATAGTCCTTGGCCTAATGATCATTTTTGTACAGTACCTACTAGAAGAACTAGTACACTGTAGCTATTCTGCAGTGCAGGGTTAAAGTTTAAATTCTGCACACTTCCTGTAGCAGACTCAAATAAGCAGATGGCTAGGCTTTTCTCCGTCACATGTGGTCTAGGTAGGTGAAGCATTGCGGGCGGTCTTTGGTCCTAGGGCAGAGATGATCATCCGTTAGCCCACTGTCTCCTCTTCTGTTTACCGAAACTGATTATCTTTTATTCCTTTGTATAAGGAAAGACAAAGTTGTTACAGTAAGCCATTACTCTTGATCTTACGAGGGTCACTGGTACAGTTTTTATTCTGCATGTTTGAAAGTTTTCCAGTGTGTAGATACATACTTCTCGCTTATTTTCAAACTTAGTTCAACTTGTTCCCGTGAGTGGCGCCGTCACAGCATGTCTTCAAGATGGCTGCTACACTTGACATTCGTCAGAAGCAACGTGCTGTCATTGAATTCCTGTGCTGTGAAAACGAGACAGTGGGAAACATCCAAAAGAGGTTGAAAAAGGTGCATGGAGATGCTGCTGTCGATCGCTGTACAGTTAGTCGGTGGGCAAGCAGGTTACGTGATGAAAGCGGGCACGGCAATATTGAGAATTGTCCTCGCAGCGGCAGGCCTCGTACTGCACACACTCCAGACAATGTACAGAGAGTTAACGAACTGGTGACTGCCGACAGACGCATCACAGTGAACGAACTGTCACGGTTCCTTGGGATAGGGGAAGGAACTGTTTGCAGAATACTGTAAGTGGTGGCGTTAAAAAAAGATTTGTGCCAGGTGGGTGTCCAGGATGTTGACAGTGGCTCAAAAAGAAACGCGAAAAACGGTATGCAGCGAACTTTCGGACCCATACGGGAATTGTGGACATGAATTTCTTGAAATAACTGTGACAGGTGATGAAACATGGCGCTATCATTTTTCACCTGAGACGAAGAGGTAATAAATGGAGTAGCATCACGAAAATTCACCCAAGATTGAAAAAAAAGTTATGGCTACGGTGTTTTTTCGATTCTGAAGTACTCTTGCTTGTCGACATCATGTCACGTGGAACCACCATAAATTCAGATGCATATGTGACGACACTGAAGTAAGTTGAAACTCGACTGAGTCGTGTTCGACCACATCGGCAAAAGCAGGATGTTTTGCTGTTGCAAGACAATGCACGGAAACATGTCAGTCAAAAACCATGGAAGCGATCACAAAACTGGGATGGACAATACTGAAACACCCGCCTTACAGTCCTGACCTGACTCCATGTGACTATCACCTCTTTGGGAAACTGAAAGACTCTCTTCGGGGAACGAGGTTTGAAGATGATGGCTACCTTGTGCACGCTGCCAAACAGTGGCTCCAACGTGTCGGTTCAGAATTGTACCGTGCGGGTATACAGGCGCTGGTTCCAAGATGGCGTAAGGCAGTTGAGAGGGATGCGGATTATGTACAGAAATGAAAGTATTGTTCCTAAAGAATGTATCCACACACTGTAAAACTTTCAAACACGTAGAATAAAAATTATGTGTATTTGTTTTGTAGTGACCCTCGTATTAACAGCTCCACCTGAGCCTGGGATTTTATCAGAGAGGAAACTTCTTCCTGAGACGCCTTGCCGTGGAGAGCGCGGTTGTTCCCTGTCGGCGGTTCGAGTCCTCCCTAAGGCATGGGTGTTTGTCTTGTCCTAAGGTTAGTTTAAGTAGTTTGTAAGTCTAGGGAAGATAACTTCTGTACTTACGTCCCACAGATTTACAAACATTTTTAAATCCTCTTCCTTCCGCAATAAATCGATTTATGTGTGTTAGCCGTTACTTGAATAAACGATCTGCATAAGCTAACGAAAGGGTATTTATAATGTTTTTTTATAGAAAATATCAGAAATATTATGATGGGGTTCTGTGATAACGGTTCGGCCGCTCGATCAACTGCGAACAGTTTTCATGATACAAAAATGTTTACCCGTAATTATTATTCACTTTAATTGTGTTAGAACCTGCAAACATTTCTTTCTTGAAACGAAGTCAGATTTCTGCAACTACTATTACAGAATTGTTAGTCAAAAATAATTTCGGGTACTGTAGACATTACGCACGATCACAATTATTCGCCACTTTTTGTATACTATGTTCAAACGTTATTTGCGGCGTTTTCTACCACTGACAATTCTTTTAGGCTACAAATTGTCTTATGGAGAAGAAATGTCTATACGTCTAACACAAGTAGATGCAATCAATAAGCCGCGTGTGAATGGCCGTGCGCTCTAAGGTGCCTTGCTGCGGAGTGCGCGACTGTCCCCGTCGGAGGTTCGAGTTCTCCCTCGGCATGGGTATGCGTTTTGTCCTTAGAGTAAAACTGTTCAAATATCTTTCCCACAGACATTACTTTCTTTTTGAAGATGCTGATCTTCATACCATAACTCTGACTACATGAAATGATTTATTTGTTGAAATTTCATAAGGATCTGTACGATATTTTCAAAGTGTGTTTGTTGTCTTCCATGTATCCATGGATTATTCGTAATATTATTATTAATATTTGCAGCCACATTCCTTAGTTGTAGTTCAGGGTGGCATGTTTTATCTTGAAGGTATGGAATTTCCGTCTTAAGCAACAGAATGCAAACGATGAAAACATACTTATGTTCACGGTAATTGGTCACACGGCGTTGAAGTCCGTAGTGACGTACGCTGCCCTCCGCCATGCATCGCACAAAATTTGTTGTTGACAGCGACCTTTATCTTGTTTTCAAGATCAAAATTTGATTGAAATCGATGTAGTGGTGTCTTTGAATTTGTCCTGATTAACCTTTCTGAAGTTGCACCTCCGTCGGAAAGGTATTGCTTATGGTCTACCAGCATAACTTGCCGTATTATTGGTAAGTGTTGACTGTCTGGAATTGGCATGGATACGTGCTTTGAACATTGTTCAAAGATGTTACCGTCAACAAACAGCAGGTCAGGTTAAATCAACGCCTACATCAGTTATTCTTCAAATTCGGCGGTTGCTTGGTGTCAAGGATGATAAATGCTAGGAGATGACAATCTACCCTCTGAATAATATTTTCACTCTTTTGTGGTATTTAGAATCGAATACAGTGCTGTGGCTATAGAGATCTCCAAATTACGACTGGTGGTGCCCTGCCCTCTGTTTTAGCTGATAACGAGGCAACTGTGACGAAGGTTTACTTTTCTGTGAACTTTCTGGACTCTGGCCTAAGCTTTTCGGCTGGAGGTTTTAGGGTGTTAACGAATGGTTCACCCACCACTTTCATATCAGGGATCAGCTGTTCATGACACTCTGGTACAGCATTTTGGGGACGTCTACGACTGTGTACCTTAGTGGACCAACTTACATTCTTACCTTGCAATATTTGTTTTTGTATTTGCTTCGTTTCCCTTATCGTTGTCTGGTTTGGTTACTTAAATTTCTGTTCCCTGTTTTTGTTCATTTCCTTTTACTCAGGTCACACGTATCGCCTAATTATCTTGTACGGACGCTAAAGACCTAGCTGTCGTGCGCCCACAACATCCTATCCTATCTATCCAATTACGAACTTCACGGTCCCTTTCCTAACACATTGGTTGCCGTGTGGCCGCCGGCGGCCACAGCAGGCGGCTCTGGCGTGCCTATGACGTCATCGCGGCAGCCAACGTGTTAAAGCTCTCAGACTCCTGGAAATCAAAGTTGATACGTGGCGGTTTCTATACAGAAGAAGAAGCGCAGTCGCTGAGTTCTACAGCGACGAATTCCAAGTTATATATACATGTGGCATCTGTGCCGACAGAACAGACGTCACTTCTGATCCGGCAGTTGTTATTCTTTCACATTCACAGAATATATGAGATCAACTGCGAATTTCGAGAGCTGAAAACGTATACCCAGTCAGCATTCGAACCCGGGTCTCCCGCTTTCTAGGCAATGTAAATTCAAACATTGATTCAAAAAATGGAAAATGTAATTTCAAACATTGATTCCGAAATTGAAAGTGAAATCAGGAAAGGCCTATGTTTTGTACTAAAAAAAAATGATAGCTGTTAGCCGACCGTTACTTAAAGCATGTCTGGACGACATCTGTGAGTTCCAAACTCCAGTAATTCAGAATAAAATAAAATAATCGATAAAAAATTTTACCATCAATATTTAAGACATCTACCATGTCTAAATGATTATGCACATCCCATGATTCTAAAAATAATTTATGTTGTGTTGTTGTGGTCTTCAGTCCGGAGACTGGTTTGATGCAGCTCTCCACAATACCATATCCTCTGCAAGCCTCTTCATCTCCCCACAAGAACGACAACCTACATCTGTCTGAATCTGCTTACTGTATCCATCTCTTGGTCTTCCCCTGCGATTTTTTTCCCCACACACTTCCCTCCAACGCTAAATTCACAATTCCTTGATGTCTAAGCATGTGTCCTACCAACCGATCCCTTCTATTAGTCAAGGTATGCCAGAAATTCCTTTTCTCCCCAATTCTGTTCAGTACCTCCTCATTAGTTACGCGATCCACCCACCTAATCTTCAGCATTCTTCTGTAGCACCATATTTCAAAAGCCTCAATCCTCTTCCTGTCCGCACTGTTTGTCGTCCATGTCTCACTCCCATACAAGGCAACACTCCATACAAATGTCTTCCTTAGGCTTAAATCAATATTCGATGTTAACAAATTTCTCTTTGTCAAGAACGCTTTTCTACCCATTATCATTCTGCATTTTATATCCTCTGTACTGCGACCATCATTTGTTATTTACTGCCCAAGTAACAAAACTCATCTACCTCCTTTATTGCTTCGTTTCCCAATCTAATTCCTTCAGCATCACCTGATTTTCTTACACTGCACTCCATTACCCTAGTTTTGCTCTTGTTAATGTTCATCTTATATGCACCTTTCAGAACACTGTCCATTCCGTTCAGTTGCTCCTCTAGGTCCTTTACTGTATCTGACAGAATTACTATGTCTTCGGCAAAACGCAACGTTTTTTATTCTTCCCCCTGAACATTAATTCCTTCACCAAATTTCTCCTTGCTTTCCTTTATAGCTTGCTCAATGTACAAATTGAACAACACTGGAGAAAGGCTACAACCCTGTCTTACTCCCTTTCCAACCACTGCATCCCTTTCATGCCCTTCAACTCTGACAACCGCTGTCTGGTTTTTGTACATGTTGTAAATAACCTTACGTTCCCTATATTTGACTCCTGCTTGCTTCAGAACTTGAAAGAGTTTATTCCAATCAACATTGTCAAAAGCCTTCTCCAAATCTACAAAAGCTAGAAATGTAGGTTTGCCTTTTCTTAATCTATCTTCTAGGATAAGCCGTAAAGTGAGTATTGCCTCCCGAGTTCCTACATTTCTCCTGAACCCAAACTGATCTTCCCGGATGTCGGCTTCTACCAGCTTTTCCATCCTTCTGTATATAATTATGTTAATATTTTGCAACCATGACTTATTAAACTGATGGTTCTGCAGTTTTCACACCTGTCTGCACCTGTTTTCGTAGGGGTGAGGATTATAACATTTTTCTTAAAGTCTGAGGGTACTTCACCTGTCTCATACATCTTACACACCAGGTGAAACAATTTTGTCATGGCTGGTTCTCCCAGAGACTTCAGTAGCTCTGAGGGAATATCATCTACTCCAGGAGCCTTGTTTCGACTTAGGTCTTTCAGGGCTCTGTCAAATTCTACTCTCAGTACAGTATCTCCTATTTCATCTTCATCTACATCCTCTTCCCTTCCTACAATATTGTCTCTAAGTTCATTTTCTTTGTAGAGCACCTCTATATACTCTTTCCACCTTTCAGCTTTCCCTTCTTTGCTGAGAACTGGTTTTCCATCAGAGTCCTCGATATTCATAGAGCTGTTTTTCTTATCCCCAAATGTTTCTTTTATCTTCCTGTAGGCTGTATCTATTTTCCCCTATTTATACATTCTTCTACATCCTTGCATTTGCCTTCTAGCCACTCTTGCTTAGCCATTTTGCACTTCCTGTCAATCTCATTTCTTAGTCGTCTGTACTCCATTTTGCCTGTTTCATTTACTACATTTTTATATTTTCTCCTTTCATCGATTAAATTTAGTATCTCTTTTGAAATCCAAGGATTTTTTGTAGGTCTTGCCTTCCTACCTATTTTGTCCTCTACTACTACTTCATCTCTCAATTTTACCCATTCCTCCGCTACTGTTTTATTTTCCCCTGTTTCTGTCAATTGTTTCCTAAAGCTCCCTCTGAAATTCTTAAGAACCTCACTTTCCTTCAATTTATCCAGGTCCCATCTTCTTATTTTCCTACCTTTTTGTAGTTTCTTTAGTTTCAGCCTACAGTTCATAACCAACAAGTTATGGTCAGAGTCTATATCTGCCCCTGGGTACGTCTTACACTGTAAAACCTGGTTCCGAAATCTATGTCTTACCATTATAAAATCTATCTGGTATCTCCCGGTGTCTCCTGGTCTCTTCCACGTATACAACCTTCTTTTGTGATTCTTGAACCAGGTGTTTGTTATAACTAAATTATGTTCTGTGCAAAATTCCACTAGGCGGCTTCCTCTTTCATTCCTTTTGCCCAGACCATATTCACCTACTATCCTCCCTTCCCTTCCTTGTCCTACTACCGAATTCCAGTCTCCCATAACAATTAAGTTTTCCTCTCCCTTAATTGTCTGAATAATTTCCTTTAGCTCCTCATATATTTCTTCGATTTCCTCATCATCGGCAGAGCTAGTTGGCATATAAACCTGTACTACTGTTGTCGGAGTTGGTTTCGTATCTATTTTGACTATGATAATGCGATCACTGTGCTGGTCATAGTAGTTTACCCGCATTCCTATTTTCTTATTCATTATCAATCCTACTCCTGTGATACCCCCAATTGATTTTGTATTTATAATCCTGTACTCACCTGACTAGAAATCCTGTTCATCCTGTCACTAATCCCCCCTATATCTAACTTCAACCTATCCATTTCCCTTTTTAAATTTTATAATTTTCCTACCCGATTAAGGGATCTAACATTCCACGCTCCGACCCGTAGAATGCCAGTATTGTCTTTCCTGAGTAGTCCCCGCCCGGAGATCCGAATGGGGGACTATTTTACCTCCAGAATATTTTACCCGAGAGGATGCCATCATCATATGTTCATACAGAAGAGCTGCATGTCCTCGGGAAAAGTAACGGCTGTAGTTTCCCCTTGCTTTCAGCCGTTCGCAGTAGCTGTGTAGCACATTAGCTGATGTTACAAGGCCAGCTCAGTCAATCATCCAGACTGTTGCCCCTGTAACTACTGAAAAGGCTGCTGCTCCTCTTCAGGAAACACACGTTTGTCTGGCCTCTCCACAGATACCCCTCCGCTGTGGTTGTACGGCTATCTGCATCGTTGAGGCACGTAAGCCACCCCACCTCGCCAATGTCTGTGGTTCATGGGAGTGGAAAAATAATTTATACACCTTTAAAAATTAAAATATACAAAAATCAAGTTTAAAATAAGGAAATTCTTAATGCTTCATGCAATTTTGAACAAACTCTGGTTTGTATGATACCTTATAGTCTCTATGTATCATCTTGAAAGCATCTAACTGGTAAATATTTATTTAATGACGCCTTTCAACTGATATAAATAGCTTAAATAGCTTAATTCCCGCTGCTTTGCATGTGTAGACTGCGTGACCTGACACCGGCGGATGGATATCTTTTTTCAAAGGGGATGATATAATAACTATAGTTTAGTTTATGCTACGGCTCTTAGAAGTAGATAGTCCGTCGATGCTCACACTAATGTTGTTACATAAATGATGATTAATTGCCAGGGATGTAAACTAGCGTGGCTGTATGTAATAATTTAGGCTATGACATGAGTTTAATTTAACATCACTATTTATTTCCCAAAACCTGAATCCTCCTGTACTGGTAAAAATCCTAGAGCCACAGCTTGGTTAATTGAATTGGCCGAGCCCCCATTAAAGCATTAAATTAATAAAGTTCATTGGTCATCAGTCCCTAGTCTTACAAACTACTTAAACTAAGTTAAACTAACCTAAAGACAAACACAGATCCATGCCGGAAGGATGATTCGAACCTCCGACGCGGGAGGCTGCGCGAACCTTAACGTGGCGCTCCAGACCACTCGGCTACTCCCGCGCTGCACCATTTTATGTAATCTGTAAGTTTGTACTGCTTGTATCGTTTGGCAACTGAACTGCTAGCGCGGTTCTCCATCTACATGGGATACTCTGCAAATCACATTTAAGTGCCTGGCGAAGGGTTCATCGAACCACCGTTATACTATTTATCTCCCATTCCATTCTCGAATAGCGCGCGGGAAGAAAGAAAATCTCTCTGTTCGATCTCTGATTTCTCGTATTTTATTCTGATGATCATTTCTACCTATGTAAGTGGGAATCAACAATATATTTTTGCATTCGGAGGAGAATGTTGGCGATTGGAGTTTCGCAAGTAGCCCACGCTGCAGCGATAAGCGCCGTTGTTGTAGTGATTCCCATCCCAGATCCTGTATCTTTTTCGTAACGCTGTCTCCCCTCTATCGTGACAATACGAAAGGAGCTGCCCTTCTTTGGACTGTTTCGATGTCCTCCGTCAAACCCGCCTGATAAGGATCCCACACTGGGCTGCAATACTCCAAAAATGGACGAACAAGAGTAGTGATGGTAGTTTCTTTTGTCAATAAAACGCAATCTCTGGTTCGTCTCTCCCACGACATTATCTACGTGTTCTTTCCAATTTAAGTCTGAAGTAATAGTAATTCCTAGGTATTTTGTGGAGTTTACAGCCTTTACTTTCGAAATGATTTATCTTGTAAACAAAGTTTAACGGATTTCTTTTCGTACTGATATGGACGACTTTACACTTCTCATTATTTAGCGTCAATTGCCAATTTTTACACCATACTGATATCTTATTCAGATGGTTCTGCAGTTGGTTTTGATCTTCAGATGATTTTACTGGACGGTAAATGATGGCGTCATCTGCAAACAACCTAAGAGAGCTACTTAGATTTTCCTGTAAATCGTAAATCGTTCAGTGCTGAACAAGCAGAGGAGGAGGGCACGGCCACTTTGTCGAGTGCAGCGCAGCAGGGAGAGCAGAACAAGGCGTTTGCTATGCAGAAGCAGCGCGGAGGCGACAGCCTCTGCAAACAGGCGCCGGCATTTCACACCTGCCGCTCAAACACGGCGCTCACACACACACGCGCTCACACACACACACACAGCCGCCAGCACAAAGCCGCCAGCACAGACGGCCACTGTGCTTCGCGCCAACTCGCCCGTCACGGACTGCGCGCCGCGTCGCTTTCGCACTGTGACCAGCAGCTTTCGCGCCTGCGCAGTAAATTTTGGGCCGCCTGTTCAAACAGGCGCTCTTTATACGCGCGCCCGGACAATCTGCAGGCCACGCCGAGGACACACCAGTCAGAGAACGAACTTTCCCTCCGGCTGCACCAGAAGACCAGCTGCATCATGCTGCAGATGTGGTGTAGCTGTAAATACGACAGTGTGTACGTCTCTAATAGGACTCATTCTTCGGGTGTACGGGATCAACACAAGGTCGGATTTCCTTTAAGGTGGGACGTATGAGAAAATGGACGTGATTACATCATCTAACACAGTAGTGGTGTTTGCAAGATTATAGAACGAAATTTTGTATTTGACCTAATTATGATATTACCTGACATAGACTGGTTTGGAGGCGATCTGATCGTTTTATAGTATTCAAAATGAAATGCCAAGATCGCACATTAATAATTTATTCAATGACGACCGGTTTCGGTGAACAGTGTAACCATCATCTGGTCACATATATATTTTACAAGCTGGTCATCTTTAACAATGCTATCTTTAACAAGATGCCCGCTTGTAAAATATGTAATATGTGACCAGATGATTGTGACACAGTTCACCGAAACCGGTCGTCATTAAATAAATTATTAACGTGCGATCTTGGCATTTCATTTTGAAAACTATATAATGAGGAAATTATGTTTTGGGCTGGTATTTTTTTCAAATATTTTTAATGCTGTTTAGATGTCCCAAAAAGTCTCCAAGCTTCTCTCTCCCGGGATGCCAAATGACGAACGTATCGTCGACGCACCAGCAGAAACACTTAGATTTAATGGTGTAGTTTCTAGGGCCACATCCTCGAAATTCGCCATGAAGATGTCTGCATTAGCTGGAACCAACGGTCTTCCCATCGCAACACCGTTAGTCTGATCGTAATACTGGCCGTTTTATACAAAATAAGAAGACGTAAGATTGTGCTTAAACAGCTTGAGCGCGTCATTGACAAGAGCTGGGATACAAGGTCTAAGGAGTCCATAGGCACATTGGTAAAAGTGACACCATATCGAAACTGACCATAATGTCACTTTCACTGAGACGAAGATGTTTAATCAGGTCGATAAAATCGGCTGAGTTTTTTATTTGGTGCTCACAGCGTCCCACATGAGGAGCGAGGAGATTGGCCAAGTTCTTCGTGAGCTTCTATGTCGGTGAATTGATGGTAGACACAATGAATCTGAAGGGTGTACCATCTTTGTGGATCTTTGGTAAACCATATGCGGTAGGTGGTCACGGACGAGGAACAGGAAAAGGAGCTTGCTTTCTTGCCATTCTGTGGCTCTGTGTCAGGCAAGATAAGGCGCCTGCTGAAAAAGACACAAAATCAAATCGGTTTTCAGACCTCCGGCTAAAATTCGTCAACTACTGAGGCCAGTTGAAGATGCAGCAGCTCTCAGAACACCTGGAGTCTGTCGGATACTGTGTGAGTGTGGTCAGTCTTACGTCGGGCAAACTGTGCGAACCATACTACGCCGGCAGGAACATGAGAGGTATTAACGTCTACGCTACCCAGAGTAGTCAGCGTTGGAAAACGGCCACCGCATCGGGTTTGATGATACCTCGGTCGAGCCTCGCACCAACGGTTTCTGGGATTGCGTAATTAAGGAAGCAATCGAAATTGAAATCAGTGATAACACTCTTAGTAGAGACGGCGGCATGCAACTCAGCGCGGCGTGGAACCCGGCGATCGCGAAGTTCAAGCGGGCACGCCGGCCATCGAGCCAAAACATTGCCATATATGGAGATGGTACGGACACCAGTGACGTCACTGCCAGGATCCGGCGTGTAAAAGGCACTCATACCCACCTGACAATGGCCAAGGAGAGCGTGGCCGAAAGTTCGTGGAATTTTAACCACTTGACGCGGCCGGAAATCCGAGATCTGTTCATTCAAAATGGAGAATGGCTATGGGAAAGAAAGCATTTTAGAAGATGCGAAAGTTGTAAACATCCAAAATTAATATAAACATTACGAAGTCCGCTACCAGTCACAATTATTGGCGGTTTATTAAAACATTAGCGGTTTCGGGCTTGTGCCCATCTTCAGGTGTTTACATTCAGTATTGTTGAATATAAGTACGGTATCCAGTTCGTGTTCGTACATTTCTCATGGATATTAGTTGAGAACATTGTAGTAACAGCAACATGATGCTAATTTGCACTCCCATGTTTCAGGTTTTGCACAGTACACTTTATAACTGTCACTCCAAATATCGCAATTAATTTATTGCGATGTTTGGAGTGACAATTATAAAGTGTACTGTGGCGATGTTTGGAGTGACAGTTATAAAGTGTACTGTGTACTGTGCAAAAACTGAAACATGGGAGTGCAAATTAGCATCATGTTACTGTTACTACAATGTTCTCAACTAAAATCCATGAGAAATGTACGAACACAAACTGCATACCGTACTTATATTCAACAACACTGAATGTAAACACCTGAAGATGGGCACAAGCCCGAAACCGGTAGTGTTTTAATAAACTGGTAGCGTATTTTATTTCCACAACCTATAAGGAACAGTCACGGAGTTAAACATCCATAATGGATAAAATTTAATTACGAAGTCCTCTCTGAAGGTATTTTTCTAGAGTACAGCATTCTACGGGAGTGAATCGCAGACGATAAGGACACAAATATGATAAAAAATTTTGAAATGTAGAACAGTATTTGGCTAGATGAGTAACTAATGAGGATGTGCTGAGCATAACTGAGAAGTATAGAAGTTTCTGCCCAACCTTGAGTTAGAGAAAAAGCTGATTAGTGGTACGTATTCCGAGATGTCATGAAGTCGTCAGTTTATCATTGGAGGGAAGTGTGTCGGATAAAAATCGCAGAGGGAGACCAAGGGAAGAATACAAAAAGCAGGTTCAGGTGTGGGTTGCCATTCTTATGAGGAGATGAAGAGGCTTGCACAGGATAGAGTAGGGTAGAGAATTGAATCAAACAAGTCTCCGGACTGAAGACCACAACAAAATAAGAGGGTTGTTTTTTAATTAAGGGCCGTTCGCGCGTATAGTCTCGTAGTTCGCGCGGACACCGCAACAAACCACCGCGCCACTTGCCGGCATCCTTCCCGTTCACACTGATGCCAGGTACAGCTCTGTAGCTGACGTGTACGCATCGCTGTGCTACCTTATGTTTATGATTATTGAACCGCCGGCCGCGTGTGAGATACGGTCAGTGATACGTTTTTTGACCGCGAGAAGCCTATCGGCTGCAGAAATTCATCGTCAGTTAACAGAAGTTTATGGCTCGAATGCAATGAGTGATGGTATAGTGCGTCAATGGGTTTAAAAATGGCCGTCAAAACGTCCATGACGAAAAACGCTCAGGCCGGCCCTCTGTCATCACTGATGATTTGGTGGCTGCAGTCGCAACAATGATTCGTGAGCACAGAAGATTCACAATTTCCACTCTTTCTTTTGAATTTCCACAAGTTTCAAGATCAGTTTTGTACAAAATTGTGTCTTTAAACCTAAACTTTAAGAAACTGTGTTCTCGGTGGGTACACAGACTCCTCACAGAGGACCACAAAGGGAAGATATTTGCCACTTCATTGGACTCTTTGATTCGTTTCGAGGAAGAAGGGGATGACATGTTCAGTCAAATTGTCACTGGAGATGAAACATGGATATCCCATATCACTCCCGAAAGCAAGCGACAATCGATGGAATGGCGACACACAACCTCACCAGTCAAGGTCAAAGCCAAACAGACGCTGTCAAAGCGTAAGATTATGCCAACTGTGTTCTGGGACCGGCGCGGTGTTTTACTAGTGGACTTAATGCCACGAGGAACGACAATCAACTCAGATGCCTACTGTGTAACTCTAAAGAAGCTCCGCAGAGCAATTCAAAACAAAAGACGCGACATGCTGACAAAAGAAGTTTTGCTCCTGCACGATAACGCTAGGCCTCACACCTCTCAAAAGACTCGGGATTTGATTGATTCTTTTGGCTGGGAAGTTTTGGACCATGCACCATACCAGCCCCGACCTTGTTCCTAGCGATTTTCACCTTGTCCCGTACCTGAAACACCATCTTGGCGGGCAGCGCTTCAATGACGACGATGAAGTGAAAGCGGCCGTGAACTCTTGGTTGTCGGAGCAGGCGGCCGAATTCTTTGAAGAGGAAATTAAAAACTTAGTTGTACGGTATGACAAGTACTTAAATAAAGAAGGCAACTATGTAGAAAAACAGGTAAAAGTGTGTAGAATCAGAAAATAAAAGTTTTTTTACAAAAGTATTTCTGCCTTTTTAAAAAAAATAAAAACAACTTTTACTTAAAAAAAAAACAACTCTCGTAGAAGCTGCAAGGCTCAGTAGTTACTTCTTGAGACTTCCAACTACTTGTTGAATCCATACCACTCCGAATTGCTGCACGATGCCAAGGAAAAGGAAGTCCAACACACTCTTCCGGTGTATCCCATGACTTTCATCACCTCACAGCACGTGGGGAGAGGGTCGTACTTATTTAGCATGAAGTGTGATCCGCATTATGGAGTCAGCGCCGTGTGTGAGGGCGACAAAGCAGCTGGCCATTAAAAGGTGCTTGTCCGAACACGGCGACAGCGACCCACCGCGACTGCCGACAACGACAGCCGCCTCTGCCTGCTGTCGACCCACTGCGGAACACAGCGGCAGGCGAGCAGCGAGCAGCGCGGTCGCCGGTGAGAGGCGAGGAGAGGGTCTGCAGACTGCCGCGGTCGTTGCGACGTCTTTGGAGGGGGAATGCGATCTACATCTACACGGGATACTCTGCAAATCACATTCAAGTGCCTAGCAGAGGGTTCATCGAACCACAATTATACTATTTATCTCCCATTCCATTCTCGAATAGCGCGCGGGAAGAAACAACACCTGAATCTCTCCGTTCGAGCTCTGATTTCTCGTATTTTATTCTGATGATCATTTATACCTATGTAGGTGGGAGGCAACAATATATTTTCGCATTCGGAGGAGAAGGTTGGCGATTGGAGTTTCGCAAGTAGCCCACGCCGCAGCGATAAGCGCCGTTGTTGTAATGATTCCCATCCCAGATCCTGTATCATTTCCGTAACGCTGTCTCCCCTGTATCGTGACAATACGAAACGAGCTGCCCTTCTTTGGACTCTTTCGATGTCCTCCGTCAAACCCACCTGATAAGGATCCCACACTGGGCAGCAATAATCCAAAAATGGACGGACAAGCGCAGTGTATGCAGTTTCTTTCGTAGTTCTGTTGCATCTGTTAAGGGTTCTACCAATAAAACGTAGTCTCTGGTTCGCCTTTCCCACGATATTATCTACGTGTTATTTCCAGTTTAGATCTGAAGTAATAGTAATTCCTAGATATTTTGTGGAGTTTGCGGCCTTCACATTTGATTGATTTATGCTGTAAACAAATTTTAACGGATTTCTTTTCGTACTCATGTGCACGACTTCACACTTCTCATTATTCAGAGTCAATTGCCAATTTTTACATCATACTGATATCTTATTCAGATCGTTCTGCAGTTGGATTTGATCTTCAGATGATTTTACTAGACGGCAAATGCCGGCGTCATCTGCAAACAACCTAAGAGAG
This sequence comes from Locusta migratoria, assembly GCA_026315105.1. Lineage (NCBI taxonomy): Eukaryota > Metazoa > Arthropoda > Insecta > Orthoptera > Acrididae > Locusta > Locusta migratoria. The sequence continues at coordinate 874,050,059 of CM048745.1, forward strand.
CTACTTAGATTTTATGTAAATAAGGAATAGCAGAGGACCAATAACACTACCCTGTGGAACGCCCGATATCACCTCTGTTTTAGTCGATGCCTTACCATCGATTACTATGAACTGTGTCCTATCCAATCGCAAATTTGGGGCGATATACCATAACCACGCAATTTGATTAAAAGCCGTTTGTGAGGTACGGTGTTGAAAATGTTCAAATGTTTGTATAGTCTATGGGACTTAACTACGGGGTCATCAGTCCCTAAACTTACAAACTACTTACAAACTAGGACGGCACAAATATCCATGCCCGAGGGGGGATTCGAACCCCCGACCGTAGTGGCCGTGCGGACCGTGACTGGAGCGCCTTAGTCCCCTCGGCCACTGCGGCCGGCAGGTACGGCGTCAAAAGCTTCTGGAAATCAAGAAATACGGAATCGATTTGCGAACCTTTGTCGATAGCACCCATCACTTCGTGCGAATAAAGAGCTAGTTGTGTTTCGCTAGTTGGGTCAATAGATCGTTCTGTTCGAGATAATTCATAATATTTGAATACAGGATATGTTCCAAAACCCTGCTGCAAATTGGCGTCAATGAAATAGGCCTGTAGTTTAGTAGGTTACTCCTACTGCCTTTCTTGAATATAGGTGTGACCTGTGCAACTTTCCAATCTTTTGGTACAGATCCTTCTATGAGAGAGCGGTTGTATATGACTGTTAAGTAAGGAGCTATCGCTTCAGCATAATCAGATAGAAATCTAATGGTATACAATCCGGGCCAGAAGACTTGTTCTTGTTAAGTGATTTTAGTTGCTGCACTACTCCGATGATATCTACTTCTACGTTACTAATTACGGCATCTGTTCGTACTTCGAAATCTGGAAAATTGGTTTCGTCTTCTTTGGTAAATGAGTTTCTAAAAGCTAAGTTTAGTAACTCTGCTTTAGTAGCGCTGTCATCGGCAGGATCGCCATTACTATCGCGTAGTGAAGGTATTGTTTGTGATTTGCCCCGAGTATATTTGACACATGACCAAAATCTCTTTGGGTTTTCAGTCAAATTACGAGAAAGAGTTTCGTTGTGATAAATATTGTAGGCATCTCGCATTGAAATCCTCGCTAAATTTCGAGCTTCTGAGTACGATCGCAAATCCTGGGGATTTCGTGTTCTTTTAAATTCAGTATGCCGTTTCCTTTGCTTTTGCAACAGTGTCCTGACCTGTTTTGTGTACCAAGGGGGATCGCCTCCTTCTTTTATTAATTTATTAGGTATAAAACTTTCAATTACTGTCGATACCACTTCTTTGAATTTGAGCCACATCTGGTCTACACCTACGTTTAGTGTTAGAAACGAGTGGAAGCTGTCTTTCAAGAAGCAATGTATTTTGTTTCTATCTGCTTTCCTGAACAAATATACTTTGCGTTTATTTTTGGTAACTTTGGGACTTTCGATATTCAATTTCGCTACGACAGCTCTGTGTTCACTAATACCTGTATCCGTTTTGATGCTCGTTATGAGCTCAGGATTATTTGTTGCTAAGAGATCAAGTGTGTTTTCACATCCATTTACAATTCTTGTTGGCTCATGAACTAATTGTTCGAAGTAATTCTCAGAGAACGCGTTGAGCACAATTTCGGACGATGCCTTATGCCTACCTGCTGATTTGAAAATATAATTTCGCCAACAGATCGAGGGTAAATTAAAATCACCACCTACTATTATCGTGTGAGCCGGGTACGTTTTTGTAATTAGACTCAGGTTTTCTTTGAACCTTTCTGCTATTGTATCGTCAGAGTCGGGAGGCCGGTAAAAGAAACCGATTATTAACTTCTTACGAATTTCGGGTACAACCTCTACCCATAATAGATCGCACGAACTATCTACTTCAACTTCGCTACATGAAATACTACTTTTGACGGCGACAAACACGCCCCCACCTATTTTGTTTAATCTATCCTTTCTGAATACCGATAAATCTTTTGCAAATACTTCTTCTGAACTTACTTCCGGCTTGAGCCAACTTTCGCTGCCTATAATGATGTGTGTTTCGGTGCTTTCTATTAACGCTTGCAGTTCTGGAACTTTCCCGACACAGCTACGACAATTTACAACTGTTATACCGATAGTTTCCGGATCTACATTTCTCCTGTGATCCACCTGCACCCTTTGAGATTGCCCATTTTCTATTTCCCCGAAGCTCTTTATCCTAAAAAACCGCCCAGTCCACGCCACACAGCCCCCGCTACCCGTTTAGCCGCTTCCTGCGTATAGTGGATGACGTCGCTTTGTTCCGTACCAAGAAAACACGAAAGCTGGTAATGCCTTTATGTAAAAGTACATCTGCCGATTGAGATCACAGGCCGTTGAAAAAAAAAAAAAAAAGTTTAGTGACGAATTTATTCAGGAGCTATCGTCGTTTAAATAAAAGACCGTTCAACTTCATACCGAGTTCTATTTAGGATGAAATAAAACCACAGTGTGTAAGAAAAACAATAACTGAAGAAGAACAATTACATTTTACACTGAATTTACAACAAAAATTCCCGACTGATAAAGCACAGTTCCAGGCCTATTATCTATTATGTGTGTAACTTGACAACTCTTCTTCCCTGTTACAAACAACAAATGCAAGTTTCAATCCGATCTGTAGAAAAAGGAAGGCACTGATGTCTTCTGCTTTTAGTTACATTCAATGCAGTTATGTCTCAATAAATTAAAACGAACAAAATCTGAATTTACAGGTTCTTGATGACCTATCCCCAAGTGCTTCAGTGGTTATAAACAACGTTGCTTGTGGTGGCCATTTGAGCAGTGGCTGAATACTATGTATTTTCACTGTAGTGTTTTTAAAGAAAACGCCTTTTGCTACTGCATAATATGAATGCATTCGTTGATAAATAACAAGTTTCGTGCACTTACTAGTCCTGTTTAACTACTGTACTGTAGCTTTCCAGATATCTTTTACTAAAACATTTCAGTCCTCCTTATTTCCTGCGTCAAATATTAAATGATATGTTGCTACTGGGTTTACGGACTTCTTTTCGTCAGAGTTCAAACTTTCAAATGTTTGTAGAGCTTATGGGATTTAACTACGGGTCATCAGTCCCTAAACTTACAAACTACTTATGAACTAGCTTATAATAAAGACGGCACAAACAGCCATGCCTGTCGGGGAACACCCTCGCGTGTCGTAGGATAGCGCCTCAATGCGCTCGGCCACTCCGCCGCAGCTCGTCAGAGTCTGAAGAACTCATTTCCCTTGGGTGTTGTCATAAAACCGGTCTTCGGCGGGGGGTCGGGTCGGCGACAGCGGCACCACTGGTTCGGGACGGTGTCCTGACAAAAGCACCCAGTGACAAATGCACCCAGTGACATTAGCACCCAGTTATGGTCGAGGGGCGGTACGCTAATCTCCCCGTACGGTCTCTGCCCGGCAGGTAGAAGAGCCGAGGGCTGTGAGGTTGTATTGACACGGGCCGTACTTTACGGCAATGCCTGACCGCAATAGCATTGCTGCAGTTTATAATGGAAGCCAGACTAAAGAAGAACCAGGACATAGTCATAACATTTATGACTTGGATAAAGCCTTCGATGATGTAAGGTGCTGTATGATGTTCATAATTCCGAGAAAAATAGGAGTAAGCTCTTGGTATTACATTGTTTGTATAAGAACCAAGTGAATACAATAAGCGTCGTAAGTCAAGAACAAAGTGCTCAGATTAAAAAGGGTGTAAGAAAAAGTTGGACTGTCGCCATTACTATTTAACTTGCGCAATGAAGACGTAATGTCTGAAATAAAGAAGAGGTTCAGGGCTGCGATAAAAGTTCTGGGTAAAAAGATATTATTGATAAGTTTTGCTGATGAAGCCCAAATCCGTATCTGGAACAAAATTGTTAAAGCTTTAAAGCTTTTATGGATACTATTTGACTTACTGACTGCTGGCGTCTGTCTCTCTCTCTTTTTTTATTATTTTTTTTATTTTTTATTATTATTTTTTTTCTTTTTTTTTATGTCGACTTGTCGATGTTCTATAATTAGATGTTTCGCCCACATGGGCGGCTGGCATTGCCGAAATGGAATCTAAACTTCAACAGTGTTACCACAATTAGACTCTGATATCGTGCTGTCGAAACTTCAGTAAAAACATCAAACAAACATCGGCGGAAAAATTCGAGACAGAAGACAAGAAATTTTAAGTACCTTTAACACACAGATCTCCATTTCTGCTACGTACATATTTTTTTGTAAACGTTATAGATGATTAAAAATACACACATGATTAAATAATAAATAATAGAAACATAATGTTTGTTTAATTCTTCTCCACATCGACGGCTAAGAAAACATGCAATACGTAAGCAAAACGCAAGTTATTTCACACGTAATCAATACGTAATCCCAACTCAATCAGCACAATACGTTCCGAAACGTCATTCCCAACTTCGCTTTCATTCAAATCTGCCATTTCGCTGCGTATTCGTAGCCTAGACAAAGAACATATTGAGGCACGTATGTCACGTTTTATTACCAAATTACCCCGCCGCTAACGTCACGTGGAAGTCGGATTGTGTAAAAAAACATTTCCATTTCGTTTGTGATTCAAAATGTCTCTTATTTTCAGTTGTTATGATACCGAAAAATAAAATCATTACAGTGCGCTTACCATAATATTTCTGAAAAGTATGAAAACATCGATATTTTCAAACATCGATGTTTTCACAGCGATGTTACTTAACATCGATATTTGTCCGTCTGAACATCGATGTATTTGAGAGAGATGTTGCATCCTTACTGATGACTCAAAAAGTTTTTTTATTGTTTTCGCAGATGATTGGCTTGTCCTGAAACCGATCATAAATAAAAATTTGTGACTGCATCAGAGAGACCATGTGCTGTCTACCGACTATTCGTAATAGACCTACTCCCATCACACTTTTATCCAGCCTTTGGACTGGCTAAAAGGCAGAGGTAAATTGTCATTTAGATGTGTTTAAAATCAGTTATTTTATTTTACTTTTATATACGTTTTTATTTTTTTTAATTTTTTTTTTTTATAATTTTATATTTATTAACCTTTTTCCATGTTCTCTTGTCTAACAAGACACCTATGAAGTTACTTCATAGTGGTCACATGGCTTTCCCTTGTTGGTCCTTGATATCTTCATATCGAACCTATAAGCTCACAAACACACAAGCTGCACCAACCGAACACTACGATATTCATAATCGTACTGACAGTTAGCAGTCATCCGTTGAAGCGGACAATGAGCTTGGGACTGAAGCACAGACACATTGCAGGCAGACTGTGTCTTTAGAGCGTTTCCGGTGAGCGAGGACTCCCTGGTGTGAGGGTGGCACGGACACAGGAGCGGCTTAGCTGCAGGTAGGTCGTGACGTCGTAAGCAGGTAGTTTCCAGTCAGACTGGGTACGAATGTCACAGATTTTTGGTTGGGTGCAAATGTCACTGGGTGCAATTGTCACATATCCGTTCGGGACCGGATGGTCGCCGGATCAGGTGAGCAGGTATACGGCGACCGGTGGTATACGACGACCGGTGGTGCTGGCGCCGCGTTCGGCATCGCTCGCATTGCAGACAATGGGGACCAGTGGTGCCGCCTCCCCCCCCCCCCTACTAACTCCCCTCCCCCTTGGCGTGCCTCGTCTCTTACGGACGGTGCTAATGGAAACCCTCTCCCGGACACGGACAACGAGATAATTAACGCCGGCCTGTTAATGGGCCCAAAGTCCGGACTAATGAAATGAAACGGACAGCGAGGTGAGGCCTCGGAACTGGAGGGTAAACCGAGGCGCGCTCTGCCGGCCGACTCACAGCTGGTTAAAACACGCGGCGTCCTAAGTCCGTTTACGTTCATTAACACTGAGATTAAGCCTGGCCCAGTTTGTGCTGCCGCTATTTAGACGTCTGACACAAAGCTCCTTCGAAAAACTTACGGGTATGCAGCCAGGTATCAAAATCGACGACGGCCGATGTTTCGGCACGAGACCACGCTGCTATTTTCAAGGCGAAACTGCAGTGAGGAAACAATGTGCAACGATCTTTAAAACCTCGGTTTTCAACGAGTAAACAGAAAAGAGAACACACACCGAGCAAGCAAGCAAATAGCGCCGACACGACCAAATACGTAAACGGTCAGAATATCTAATATATAAAGCAGAGTGTCCGTATATTTGTACGTGTTGCATAGAAATCTACAGTTTCGTTCCAATCTCTATGAAATTTTGTAGACGTAAGCTTCAGTCCATGAGGACGGTCGCCGTAAGTGTAAGAATCACATACGATATATACTTCACGAGATATGACGTCATAAACAATGAGATGCGCGAAAACTGCAGCATTTTGGGACAATGCTGCTCATTTTCTCCTAAACCATATGGACCGATTTCAACCAAATTTGGTACACACATTCCTTACCGTGAGGTAACAATTGCGGCATGGTTAAGAATCACATACAACTCATGGTTCAAAAGATATTACGTCATAACCAATAGAAATCGCAAAAAATGCCTTTACTGAGGAGTCTAGCAGTATATTGCTCCCTCCTACGTATATCTCGCGAAGAGATCGTGAGGATAAAATCAGAGAGATTAGAGCCCACACAGAGGCATACCGACAGTCCTTCTTTCCGCGAACAATACGTGACTGGAATAGGAGGGAAAATCGATAGTGGTACTCGAGGTACCCTCCGCCACAGACCGTCGGCTGGTTTGCGGAGTATGGTTGTAGATGTAGATGTAGATAAGGTGGCGAGACTTTCGAAATACACTGTATGAGAATGATAGTACTTAGCGACTTGAAACAAACTTTAAACATAATTTCAAACCTTTATTAAACTTTTTCTCGCTGGCAACCATAGTAAAATGATGAAAGGAAAAAAGTTTCTCGCTTACTGTTTTTCCGCTGTTTATGGAATAAAACTACAGCTCTCGGTATGACGTTACAATTTATAATTTCTACAGTACTAATTGTAGCTGCAGGAAAGTTTACAGACAGTATACACACATATAACTGAATGCACCTTCTAAATTCTATCACAGTACGACACGGAGTTAATGATATATGACCACATAAACAGCAACTTTCATGGAAAACCGCCCCATCACTCACCAAGTTTTAATATATTACTTCTTTACTATTAACTGTACTCGCAAGAGATTTTACAGATATACAACCGTTATACAAATGAAGATATACCTGAGAAAGGAATAAATAAATAAATACCCGGGCAGCGCCGGGTTTTCAGCTAGTCGATAATAAACATCAGTTCTCGACGGATGAAGTCTGATTAGTTCAAAATCTTCAAATGTTTGTATATTCTATGGGACTTAACTACGGGGTCATCAGTCCCTAAACTTACAAACTACTTATGAACTACTTACGAACTAGGACGGCACAAATATCCATGCCCGAGGGGGGATTCGAACCCCCGACCGTAGTGGCCGTGCTGACCGTGACTGGAGCGCCTTAGTCCCCTCGGCCACCGCGGCCGGCCTGATTAGTTTTGTCCCTCTGTTTTTGATAAGTGAGAGCAGGATCCCAAGCAGAATTTAAGCAGAAGCCTCCATCCCTATTCATAAGGTTGTCACCTAGTTTTATATCTATCGCTTCCTTGATAACACAGTCCCAGTAGTTAGAAGTGCATGCCAAATTTCCGTTTTGTTGTATTCCATAGGGTGACCTATGTCAAAAACTGTTCGGCGGCCACAGCAGATTTGTTTGGTTGTTGTAAACGTGTCTGAGGTTTCTGCTCAATACAACGGTCCTCAACAGTCCTAATAGTTTGACCAGCATGTGACATGCCACCTGAACGGGATACGGTAGACACCCGGCTTGCGCAAACCGAGATCATCCTTAATGGATCCCAACATGCCTTAATTGTAGAAGGTGGACGAAACACACATTTTACATTGTTTTCGCAAAATGCGGCCAATCTTATTGGAAGTGTTGCCAACGTATGACAGAAAGGCCACTGACGTGGGTGCCGACTCTGTGCTATCGTCACTCGCCCGTTGCTCATGTGGTCGATAGCGCAACGCTCTTTTAATCTGCCCTGCACTATCACCATTCTGTCGAAAAGTTGCCTCCAGATGAGACAGCCCAGTGTTCAAACTTTCCGGGTCAGAAATGACACGAGCCCTATGCACTAAGGTTCGAAGAATCCCTTCACGTTGAACTGGGTGGTGACAACTATCACCTTGCAAATACAAATAAGTATGCGTTAGTTTCCTATAAACAGCATGTCCCAACCTACTATCTGCCTTTCTCCTGACCAACACATCAAGGAAGGAAAGGCAACCATTCTTTTCCACTTCCATTGTGACACGGATGTTGCGGCGGATTGAATTTAGATGCTACAAAAAATAATTCCAGTTCTCACTACCATGAGGCCAAACAACAAAAGTGTCGTCTACATATCTGAACGAAACAAAGCCGGCCGCGGTGGCCGAGGGGCCTGAGGCGCTCCAGTCACGGTCCGCACGGCCACTACGGTCGGGGGTTCGAATCCCTCCTCGGGCATGGATATTTGTGCCGTCCGTAGTCTTAGCTAGTTCATAAGTAGTTCGTAAGCTTAGGGACTGATGACCCCGTAGTTAAGTCTCATAAGTTAAAAAAAAAAAAAAATAAAAAAAATAAAAATAAAAATTAATGCCGCTGACTCCAGTGCACGATCTTCAAAGCCCTCCATGAATAAATTAGCAATGATAGGTGACAAAGAGCTTCCCATCGCAACTTCATCTGTCTGCTCATAGTACTCGTCGTGGAATAGAAAGTAGGTGGAAGTAAAACAGTTCGAAGTGAATTCGTTAAATCAGTATCAAACTTCGTCTCAATCAGTTGCAACGAATCAGATCGAGGAACGCGAGTGAAAAGAGAAACCACATCTAAACTAACTAAAATATCCGTGTCAGCCAAGTGCAATCCCTCCAATCGACTTAGAAAATCCACCGTTCTTAATGTGATATTCACAGCGCCCTACCAGTGGGCTCAACAAACCAGCAAGGTATGTGGGAGCACCAATGTTTGACACAATAGGCCTAAGAGGGCATCCATCTTTATGGATCTGAGGAAGGCGATATAATCTAGGAGGTACAGAACAATACGAATTGAGACTCTTGATAGTTTCCTGTGACAAAGAACTTTTCTTAAGGAGGTTATTGATCTTCCTCTCAATACTTTGTGGAGGGTCAGCAGAAATCCTGCGATATGCTGAATCAGAAAGCAAACACTGCATTTTGGCCCACTTTACGGTAGTAACACTAAAAGTGGGCCTTTGGGATCGCCTTTTGACAGCTCGAAATTTAAATGAAAATAAATGCTTAACTATTCATCTGAGACGAAAATTGAATAACCGAATTTGTAGAGGAGAAAATTATCTACAACTTTGCTCTCTTGCTTTTTTTTCATATCTCGTAGCGTTTCAAAGATATTTGCAGAAATAACGGCGATTTTGGGATGTATGTCTGTCTGTCCGTAACGTGTTCCCTGCTTTCAAGATGAAAAAAAAAAAAAAAAAAAAAAAAAAAAAAAAAAAAAAAAAAAGAACAACGTTTGTAATGTAATTGCAAACGAACCGGTCATCTGACACAAAAATTGAATACGTAATTGGTAGAGGAGAAAATCCTCTACAACTTAGCTCCCTTATGTTTTTTTTCATATCTCGTATCGTTTGAGACATATTTGCAAAAATAACGGAGATTTGACACCTTCCATTGAATTAACGAAAACCAGCCGTTCGGAGATGTCACGTGACATTCCTCGCCCAGAACTCTCTCTGGCATCTTGCGTTGCGTAGTTGATGATTTTCTTATTGTAACTTACACGTTGTCATTTCAAAGCAATGGCGCACTGAAGAATTAACAAAAACACATAGTTCTTCGTACGATAATCTAGTGTCTACAAATGCCATATTAGCATCAGTTAACAACGGCCATCAGTAGTATGAAATTAAAGGACTCATATTCTGCTTTATAGCCGTAGCGTAGTGGGTAAAGCGTTGAACTACGACGCTAAAGGTCGGTGATTCGAAAACCGCAACTACATAGTTTTTTCCTAAAAGGGTTTCAGACACTCTTATTAGTTAATTTTTTTATTATTTAGATTATTATTTTGGTCCAAAATGTTTGCACAAACTTATAAAACTACAAATCTAAAGTGGGCCGTAAAACTCGTCAGTGCGATTTTTTTTAAAGATAATCCTACTTTTCAAAACAACTCTACCATTTCCCTTGTCCGCAGGTAAAATAGAAATACAGTATCAGGATCCATCCTAAGTGAACGTAAAGCAGCTACCTCAGCTGCTGTTATATTACTGACAGGTAGACGTATCCTAGTAAATACACGACAAGCTTCCCTCCTAACCTCCTTTTTAGTGTCAGAAGATACTTTAAAAACAGCCTGTTCGATAGAACTAATAAAATCAACAACAGGTAAACGTTCAGGCGTCGGTGCAAAATTCAAACATTTCCTCAGAACAGTCGTGTAGGCGTTGTTTGCTTGCTTGCTCGGTGTGTGTTGTCTTTACTGTTTACTCATTGAAAACCGAGGTTTTAAAGATCGTTGCACATTGCTTCTTCACTTGTGAGATTACCGCCTAATAGAAATACCGGTAATCAATAGCATTTGATAATTAAGCAGTATGAAGTTCACTGCAAACATTGACCATGCCAATGCACTAAATGTTACACAATTTTAATCTTATTAATTATGGTAGCAATGTATGTACACAGTTGGGTGACAACATTTATAGTTAGGCCATAGGTGGAAATTCTCCATGATGAGATTTGCTGTGTGCTTGTAGCTGACGGGAGGCCAGCGAGCAGGCCGACGTTGGTGGCTTGTTCCAACTTAGGATTTTCCAGTTCGTTTCCGGTGAGGGGAGAGAGGGACAATGGCGAGTGCCAGGCACAGTGCAGTGCACAAATATTGTAATACTACTGGCATTTGAAGTAATATGATGCAGTTAGGAACCTTTAAGGCCCTCATTACAAAATAGCCTGTTGATAAATAATCAATACATTAGCTGATATAGTCACATCTAACGTAATATGTTTAATTGACAATGAAAAGTAATAAATTACCAACGAAGACAAGACAGTTACACAAGTAGCATGGCAATGTTTGTTTATAAAAATAATATATTAACTATTTCTCATTTTATTTTCAATTAATCTTTTGTATTTTATCTTGAAGTATTCAGTTAAATCACTTATCTGTGGTATAAGAAATTGCACGATTATGATAAACAGTAGAAAGGATGTTTATACTAATATAAAAAAGTAAGAAAATATTTGTTTAATGTGTAGTGTAATTATTTTGATTTTAAGTAAACTTTTAGAAATGTATTGGCTGAGCGCTGTACGTTGGCAAATCGGTTAGAACAGCTCACATGCGGAAGTTGATGACATAGGGGAAAAAACCCCGGCAGTTGAACTTTTGGCACGCGCACGCTGTAATGTAAGCCAAGCCCCGATGAACTGGGGTATCTTTTACTAATTGTGTTGCATCTTTCAAAGCCAGAAGCATTTATTTTCACCTACTCCATTAGCATATAAGAAGTTCAACCCTGTGTTGAGAATGTGTGCCATTATTTGCTCTTGAGTCTTGGGGCTTTACTTTGAACAAAACAAATAAGTTCTGGGTGGCGTTTTGCATCTAACTTGCCAACAACCACTTTTCTAGTGTCTCATAGGGTCATCTACAGAAATTCATATGCGAGATCCCGCAACACCTTATCGGAATCTTTGCAGCCCGTCCGTGTAAATTTCAGTCCACATAATATTTACGCAACGTTAACTCTGCCGGTACAGCCTTGCTTCTACTTTTGATTTTTCCAGGCAAGTCCTTTGAAAATAAAAGAAAGAGGGACTTGTAGGATTTCAAAGCTGAAATGGGCAAAAATAGGTTTTAACGTCGAAATAGGTTATTTTAGTTGCTATTAAATTAGATGTTTCGATTTAATTAGGCATGACACTCCCAAGTACAAGTTTATTTGCAAGAAGGAACTCAGCAAAAGAATAGGTTATAACCTGAAGATCCGCGGTCTACTGATTACAAATGAGGTAAGATTCTAATAACGTAATTTGTAATTTATACATGTAATTGAGGAAAGTAAGGAAAATTGAGGAAAGCAAAGAAAAATTGAGGAAAGCAAGGAAAAATTTTGAATACGGATTAAAGTACAGGGAGAAGAAATAAAAACATAGCGTTTTGCTGATGACATTGTAATTCAGTCAGAGACAGCGAAGGACCTGGAAGAGCAGATGAATGGAATGGACAGTGTGTTGAAGAGAGCGTATAAAATGAACATTAACAAGAGCAAAACAAAGATAATGGAATGCAGTCTTAGAAAATCAGGCGATGCTGAAAGAATTAGATTAGGTAATGAAACAATGAAGGTGGTAGAATGAGTTTTGTTACTTGGGTAGTAAAATAACATATGACGGTCGGAGTACAGAGGATATAAAATGCAGAATGGCAATGGGAAGAAAAGCATTTTTGAAAGAGAGAAATTTGCTAACATCGAATATTAAGTGCAAGGAAGTCTTTTCTGAAGGCATTTGTGTGGAGTGTTGCCTTGTACGGGAGTGAAACATGGACGATAAGCAGTGCGGACAGGAAGAGAATAAAGGCTTTTGAAATGTGGTGTTACAGAAGAATGCTGAAGATTAGGTGGGCAGATAGCATAACTAATGAAGAGGTACTGAACAGAATTGGTGAGAAAAGGAATTTTTGGCATACCCTGACTAAAAGAAGGGACCGCTTGGTAGGACACATTCTTAGACATCGAGGAATCGTAAATTTAGCTTTGGAGGGAAGTGTGTGGGGTAAAAATCGCAGAGGGAGACCGAGAGACGTGTACACTAAGCAGATTCAGGTGGATGTTGGTTGCCGTTCTTATGAGGAGATGAAGAGGCTTCCTCAGGATAGAGTAGGGTGGAGAGCTGCATCAAACCAGTCTCCGGACTGAAGACCATAACAACAACAACACATGTAATTGACAAAAAGTGTAACATGGTTTTAAATGTTCTATGTAAATCTTTCTGGAGGTCACTACTTGCTCTCATTATCAAACGTTTAATGAATATAGGATAGTTTCCGTTCTGTATTAAACAAAATATAGTTTTTCACGCATCTCATTGTTCATGACGACGTGAACTAGGCGTCATACCATGATATAATTTGGTAATTAGTTTCAATAACATATGTTGATACTGTCTTCACAATATAAAGAAGTAATCGGTTAAGACGCCAAGCCTGATGCTACTAATGTTGTAATGCAAGTCACTGTCACTATGAGTTTTGAGGCGTCCGTCTCTCTCGTAATATCTCCTGAGGTATGTGACGTACAGTGATACAATTTTGCACGTGCTCTGAGTGGGCTATGTGCACAGGCGTAATGTCTGCAAAGTGTGTTGTTAAAAAAAAAGTGTTCAAATGCAGAACTGGGCACAAGTCCGTTAATCTGTTAATCGTTGATTAACGAAGTGAACTATTTGATTAACGGATCAACTTTTAAGTTTCCAGAATGAAACGTTCACTCTGCAGCGGAGTGTGCGCTGATATGAAACTTCCTGGCAGATTAAAATTGTATGCCGGAACCGGGACTGGAACCTGGGACCTTTGCCTTTCGCGGGCAAGCGCACTACCGACTGTGCTGTCCCGACACGACTCACGATGCCGACTCAGAACTTTACTTCCGCCAGTACCTCGCCTCCTACTTTCCAAACTTCACAGAATCTCTCCTGCGAACCATGCAAGACTGGCACTCCTGGAAGAAAGGATATGGTGGGGACATGGCTTAGCCACAGCCTAAGGGATGTTTCCAGAACGAAACTTTCACTCTGCAGTGGAGTGTGCGCTGATATGAAACCTCCTGGCAGATTAAAATTGTGTGCCGGAACCGGGACTCGAACGTGGGAACTTTGCCTTTCGCGGGCAAGCGCTCTACCGACTGAGCTATCCCGACACGTTTCAAGATACCGCCTCACAACTTTACTTCCGCCAGTACCTCGCCTCCTACTTTCCAATCCTCACAGAAGTTCTCCTGCAAAACGTGGAGACATGGCTTAGTCACAGTCTATGGGATGTTTCCAGAATGAAATTTTTACTCTGCAGCGGACTCTGCGCTGATATGAAACTTCCTGGCAGATTAAAATTGTGTGCTGGAACCGGGACTCGAACCTGGGAACTATGCCTTTCACGGGCAAGTGCTCTACCGACTGAGCTATCCCGACACAACTCACGATACCACTTCACAACTTTACTTCCGCCTGTACCTCGCCTCCTACATTCCAATCCTCACACAAGTTCTCCTGCAAAACTTACAAGAATAGCACTCCTGAAAGAAAGGATATGGTGGAGACATGGCTTAGCCACAGCCTAAGGGATGTTTCCAGAATGAAACTTTAACTCTGCAGGGAAGTGTGCGCTGATATGAAACTTCCTGGCAGATTAAAATTGTGTGCCGGAACCGGGACTCGAACCTGTGACCTTTGGCTGGGACCTTTGCGGGCGCTTTCCCGCGAAAGGCAAAGGTCCCAGGTTCGAGTCCCGGTTCCGGCATACAATTTTAATCTGCCAGGAAGTTTCAACTTTTAAGTTAATTAAAAAAAACGTTGACGGACTCATTAACTTCCGTTAATTTGCCATAAGTCCGTTAATCCGTTACTTTTGTACCCACTTCTTATGAGAAAAGGCTTGCTGGGTAAATGATGCTCATTTTAGCGCAGGCTAGATGTCTTGTGTATTGCACAGCTTTAGCCAATGCCGTATTAAGTGGCACAGAAATAAAGTTTGGACCTCGTCTGGACGATGAACAATGCCAACTTGCTGCGGCTGTTATTCCAAAGTTCCGATTGATATGGCTGGAAATGTAAGACAGCACTCGTGTGGAAGCTGTAAGGCAACGTGTACAGGAAAACGTAGAAGTTGCACTAACGAAAGAACGCGCCGAAACTTCAAAGGACAAAGGCAGTTTAAGTGACGGTGACAGAAGCAGCAACAGCGAGGACGAAGAGCAAGATTTTTATTTTTTTATTTTATTTCTTTTACTCAGTCTAACCAGAAGCTGGCAGACTACAGATGTTTAAGAAGTAAAGCCGGAATCCAACGACTCATTTAATAATGCGGCATTTCTTGGAGAAAATATTTTAGTAAGTCCTTTTATTGGATATAATACTGTGCTGCAGACGAAGGTCTTTTATCAATGGGAAAAGATTTTTTGATACCCAAATGTGCCTAAATGTCAGACGAGAATTTTAATATGCTATATGACAAAGGACATTCAGTGAAATTATATATTTTGGGTGTGCTGTAAATTGTATTTTATTGCTAAATAATTATTACTGAAAATTAAGATTTATATATTACTGGGACACTATATCGGCAATATTGTAGAAAGGGGAGAAGAAGTAGATGAGGATGAAATAGGAGATACTATACTGAGAGATGAATTTGACAGAGCACCGAAAGACCTAAGCCGAAACAAGGCCCCTGGAGTAGATGATACTCCCTCAGAGCTACTGAAGTCTCTGGGAGAACCAGCCATGACAAAATTGTTTCACCTGGTGTGTAAAATGTATGAGACAGGTGAAGTACCCTCAGACTTTAAGAGAAATGTTATAATCCCCAATCCAAAGAAAGCAGGTGCAGTCAGGGTAGAAGCCGACCTCGGGGAAGATCAGTTTGGGCTCAGGAGAAATGTAGGAACACGGGAGGCAATACTCACTTTACGGCTTATCCTAGAAGGTAGATTAAGAAAAGGTAAACCTACATTTCTAGCTTTTGTAGATTTGGAGAAGGCTTTTGACAATGTTGATTGGAATAAACTCTTTCAAGTTCTGAAGCAAGCAGGAGTAAAATATAGGGAACGTAAGGTTATTTACAACTTGTACAAAAACCAGTCAGCGGTTGCCAGAGTTGAAGGGCATGAAAGGGATGCAGTGGTTGGAAAGGGAGTAAGACAGGGTTGTAGCCTTGGTGAAGGAATTCAAGTTCAGGGGGAAGAATTAAAAACATTGCGTTCTGACGAAGACATAGTAATTCTTTCCGATACAGCAAAGGACCACGAAGACCAATCAAACGGAATGGGCAGTGTGCTGAAAGGTGCATATAAGATGAACATTAACAAGAGCAAAACTAGGGTAATGGAGTGCAGTCTAAGAAAATCAGGTGATGCTGAAGGAATTAGATTAGGTAACGAAGCAATAAAGGAGGTAGATGAGTTTTGTTACTTGTGCAATAAAATAACAAATGATGGTCGCAGTACAGAGGATATAAAATGCAGAATGGCAATGGGTATAAAAGCGTTCTTGAAAAAGAGAAATTTGTTAACATCGAATATTGATTTAAGCCTAAGGAAGCCCTTTCTGAAGGCATTTGTATGGAGTGTTTCCTTGTATGGGAGTGAAACATGGACGATAAACAGAGCGGACAGGAAGAGGATTGAGGCTTTTGAAATGTGGTGCTACAGAAGAATGTTGAAGATTAGGTGGGTGGATCGCGTAACTAATGAGGTGGTACTGAACAGATTTGGGGAGAAAATAAATTTTTGGCATACCTTGAGTAAAAGAAGGGATAGATTGGTAGGGCACATTCTTAGACATCAAGGAATTGTGAATTTAGCGTTGGAAGGAAGTGTGTGGGGTAAAAACCGCAGAGGAAGACCAAGAGATGGATACAGTAAGCAGATTCAGACAGATGTAGGTTGTCGTTCTTATGTGGAGATGAAGAGACTTGCTCAGGATAGGGTATTTTGGAGAGCTGCATCAAACCAGTCTCCGGACTGAAGACCACAACAACAACATATCGTGTTAGCCGGCCGCGAACATAAACAAATGACAAACAAACATTCTACTAATTAATGAAGTCTTCTCGGGTAATCAGCCGAGTGATGGCGTCGTCTTGTCGCAACGTTTCGATGAGCTTCGTGCTTATCATCATCATCTTCGCCAGAAGATGATGAGCACGAAATTCATCGAAACGTTGCGACAAGACGACGCCATCACTCAGCTGATTACCCGAGAAGACTTCATTAAAGGAATACGCCGAGAAAGTCTACAACCGCATAAACATTCTACTTTTATACAAGAACACTAATCATTTCAAAGAACAAAAGACTTTCCCTACAAAGCAAATGACTCTTGAGGAGGCTATTTTACACTATATTATATGATCAGACATTTGTTTAGGCTCGCGGCAGACTGCCACCATAGAGTCGCCAAGTAATACTAATGTTTATTTTATACTGCAAACCCTATTTAAACTTACGTATCCAAAACATTTTCTTAAATATCAGGTTCGGTAATACTTTTTTTAAAATTGCTGATTTCAATAATATGACAACATAAATATATAAATATATTTTCGTTGCTGCACGCTTCTGTTACGAGTTAACGATTAACGTTAACTTCCGTTGAATAGTCTGCCGAGTAACGCTTTAACTTTTAACAAGGTTAACGTTTACAGTGACGTTTTGATAATTAACGAAGTTAACTTTTTGATTAACAGTGTCCAGCTCTGTTCAAATGTTTGACTGCGGGGTCATCAGTCCCTAAACTTATACATTACTTTATACTATAGCTGCAAAGACATAAATTATAACCTGAAAGCACGTGCTGATGTTTAACTGTATGAATAGTGCAAAGTGCAGTAAACAATAACCTTTTTTAACTCTTTTATCATTTTCTGAGAATAAAGTCCCATAAGGGTTTGAAATGATATATAAAGTTTGCTGAAAGAATCTAAGTGTTATAATTTTTTAAGTTAATAGATGAAAAAGTATACTTGAAGGCTGTCAGCAACAAGACGAAAACACAATTTCTAACTGTAGCCTAATACTTTAATATTGTTTACTTCATACAGTATTTTTAATGACAAGAATACCATGGAATGCTATATGCTTAAAAACTAGAGGCGTGGAAGAAAATGAAGATTTAGTTTTAACGTCCCGTCGACATTCCAGTGATTAGAGAGGTGAAATACTACAATCCCCTCAGCGATAAAAAAGATTAAAAAAAAAAAGCTCTTCTTCTTTGTCTGTTCCCCTGCGATCAGTGACAATTATTTACTACCCATTGAAAATCTGACTCTGGCAAGAGAGGAAGAAAAGATCGGCATTTTTTTGTTACTCACACTCGTTTTCGTTCTTCTGGCGTGAAGAAGCTCCATATTTCACCTGTATAAATCATGTGAGTGAGTCGCACCATGTCCTTAGGTTTATCAAATCGTCTAAAAGTCTCCGCCTCCACTTTCCTTAGTTGTTATTTAATTTCACTCTCCCTAACCCGCCTCAGTAAATCTCTCTTTATTAATGTTTGGATGTGTTTTGGAAGCCATTTTGCGAGTTTGGTTTTGTCCCACAATTACCACTGAGATATATTACTCCTTTGATAATTTGCTTTCCTAGGGACATTTTCACAGAACCTGTAGTATTTTTGTTATTTTCATCGAGTCCGAATATTTACCTGTGAACAATGTTACGCTCCGCGGTCATGATATTAATTTCCTGTAACAAACGGTCAAGGTCAGTTGTGTCGCAATAGTGATCTGGTTTTCAAATCAGTAACTACGGTAGAATTTCTGCCCATTTTACAGCCATTTTTAAAAGCAGACTCAACATATCTCAACGTGAGCAACAACGAGATGCATAGGTACAGTGTCACCGTTTTATAACGTAAGCTGCCATTATTTTCACAATTTGCCACTTTTTAAATATTATTTTCAATCAGATCCCAGCATTAATTTCTTTGTGTCAGTCAACTGCAAAATTAGTAACCATTTTGAGTTCGAAGTATACTTTACCACTGTTAGATTACGTGATAATTTTATTGGTTGAAGATTTTGTCCCATTCTGCTCAGGTCGTAACGTTATAGAGGGAGCACCAGCTCAGAAACGTTTTTTCATGGATCGAAAAGGTAATCTGTTTCCCTGTTCGAAAGCACCCATCCCGGTTTTCTACTGGAGTTATTTCGGGAAATCACAGAAAACTAAATCAGAATTGCAGAAAGCGGGTTTGAACCACCGTCTTTCCGAATACGATGCTAGGGTTTACTACTAAGCGATCTTCGTTTTGATAATCTGTCAATATGTACAGGAATGACTGAAAATTTATTCGTCGCCCTTGCAGCTGTTAGATACGTGATTTGTAACTTGTGGGAACCGGTATAGGGGTAATGTATATTTATACAGAAATGTATATTTATTAAATATCAGACTGCACACGAAGTTTTCACCGGTCGATAACTTGATAAATGGAGTCAACCTTTCTATTGCCTTAATTTACTTGTGCTTTAAAAGGTAGGGTAACCCTGTTAGTTGGACGCCAATATCTTTGTAAGTTGGGTAATTGCTGTAAGTTGGCCGAGGAGACAACTTGTTACTTTTTGGGCTCACTTGACTTTTTATAAGAGAGAGAGGAGTAGGGCAGAGAAAGACAAACAGTAAGCGCTGTGCGATGGCTGAAAGGCGAGATTGAAACGGAAAAAAAGTTACAATGAAGAGCAGTATAAACTTAAAGTAAGATTAATTATTTCGGAGTGACAACACTAGACAGTTTACAGAATCGCTAGAACAGTGTTATCTTAGGATATCAGTGCATGTATGCTTTTGTTGCAGCTGATAATGTTTATTATTATCGATATTCAGGAAGACATGAAGATTAACAGTACACAGTGGCCATCCAAACTGAAAAATTAAGAAGCGAGGGATATATTACAGCAAAATTTATTTGGAAGGTAACAAGATATTCACAGAATATATGACATCAACTGCGAATAGGCGAAGCTTAAAATGCCGGAAAATACCTAGAAAGCAGGAGACCCGGTTCGAATCCCAGCTGGATACACATTTCCAGCTTTGCCCATTCGCAGTTGATGTCATATATTCTGTGAATATGAAAGAATAACAACTGAAGTATCAGAAGTGATGTCTGTTCTTTCGAAAAAAAAAAAAAAAAAAAAAAAAAAAAACTCCACACGTGTATATATAATATGCCGGTGACAGGCAATGATACTTTCGTGGGGAGGAGTGGGGAAGTTTGTGGCCCTTACTCTTACGGGAATTAATTTCAAAACTACGAGTTTGAGTACTATGGGCAGGGTGAAGCTGGGAATTTGTATCTGACAGGAGGTGTGCTTAGGTAGACCTTGCAGGTGCGGTGATCACTGTGTCCCTGGTGGTGTAGTGGTCAGCGCAACTGCCTAGAAAGTAGGAGACCTGCCTTTGAATCCGGCTGGGTACACATTTTCAACTTTGCCAATTCGCCGTTGATGTCATATATTCTGCGGATATGAAAGAATAACAACTACAGGATCAGAAGTGACGTCTGTTCTTTCGGAACAGATGCCACATGTGTGTAGGTAACAACATGTACAAACATCACATGATTGAAAATGTAGCCCTGAGTGAAGTGTGAAAGATTATCAAAGAAATATTAAGTGTTACACATGATTTCAAACCTTCGAGAAACTTTTTCTCGCCGACAATTCCAGCAATACGATGAAATGGAAGAAGCTTATCTCTTACCACTTTTCGGCTGTTCACGCAGTGAAACAGCGGAATTACGCTTCAAGGTGAAAATTTATTGTGTCTACCCTGATAACTGTATTCGCGAGACATTTCACGGTGTATGCACGTGCATGACTCCATTTCTGTTAGAAACTATGTAATGTTTCGTTTCACGATATTTGACGACTTGTGGAGTGAGGAGCATGATAAACCGCATGCTCAAAAAGTGGCTTTAATTTATTTCTTCACTACTATTTCTGTTCACAAAATATTGTGAAGTTGCCTATTATTCCACTTTACTCCTCTCGATAACTACATTATTACCTGATTCATTGTTCACGAGATATGACGTCATAAAGTATGAAGCTATGTGAAAATGATACTAAAGGCCATAATTCACTACAGATGAAATGGACAGAGGATACGGCAGAAGGTACAGAAGACACAGAGAAGGTGAACTAGCACAAGAAATGAATAAATACATACAACTCCGCATAATACGGCTGCTAGTCGATGAAGATAGGTTGCCAATTATCTTGAAAATGCCGTGACCAATTTAGTTCAAATACTTGTACAATGCTGTAATAAACATTTCGATGAAATTTACTAAAGTAATTTTTTATTTAATTTAATAAATTATTGTGTAAGGAAGTCTTTTCTGAAGGAATTAGTGTGTAGTATTGCCTCGTACGGAAGTGAAAAATCGAAACATCTACGATAAATAGTTAAGACAGGAAGAGGATAGAAGTTTCTGAAATGTGTTGCTACAGAAGAATTGTGAAGGTTAGGTGGGTAGATCGCGTAAGTCATGAAAAGGCACTGAACAGAATTGAGGACAAAAAGGAGATTTTGGTAGGACACATTCTTATGCATCAAGGAATCGTAAATTTAGCTTTGGAGGAAAGTGTTGGGGGGGGGGGGGGCGATCGCAGCGGGAGACAAAGAGACGAGTATAGTAAGAAGATTCTTATGATGAGATGGAAAGGCTTTTTCAGGATAGAGGAGGGTGGAGAGCTGCAAACCAGTCTCCGGACTGAAGACTACAACAAACTACAGTAATATATATTTTATACAGTGTGCAAAGAGTATGAGCTGTTACAGTTATGCATGTGTTTTTGACAAAAAGTGTAGTAAAATATTTGCCCATTTCTATCGGTAGTCCAAAGATAATGTTTTTGGAGAAGTAGACACTTGGCAGTTCACGTACGTAAGTGTTGGGTTCGTGTTACTCACCGCAGCGCGTATTGGCTCGTAAACCCATAAGAACTGTGGCCTTCAGACTGAGTCATCGCAGTACGCCGGTCAACAACAGTCGACGGGTAACCTCTGCTGTGCTGACGTTACTGCAACGATGTTAAACGTTGGGACAGAAGGGAGATTTACTGTCGCTGAACTATGCGATATTCATTTAATTTATGGCGAGGTATAAATTAAATTAATGTTGTGTAGTTCAGCGATCGTAAATCTCCCTTCCATCCCGACGATTAACATCGTTGTAATAACGTCTGGCCAAGTTGCGAGGGCAGCTCCACAGACGATTGTGTTATCGTAATTGTCTATATTTACGTGATTATTTTCCATTACATTCTTAATACAGAACAGAGTACATATTTAATTTCCTGAGATTGAGAGCTTCTGGCCTCTTTAGTGACCTGCGCAGAAGGCAGAGGGCCACAACGCGATGATCGTGCATTGGAAGCTGAGTAAGGAATTCTGGACTACTGCCAGGTGTCTCATACTGAGAATATTAGAAGCATTGCCCCCAAGTGGGCGTATCTCACACTTTCGTTCATAGCAGTTTGAACGAGAAGCATGTGCCTTACCACATTCAGCGCGTACAAGCGTTGGAAGAGTAGGTTTTCCCTGCACCACTAGAATTCTAAGAGCGATTTATTTTACAAATAGTGGACCATGATTTTGTAAATAAAACACTCGTCACAGATCAAACGTGTTTCACTCACGACGTAATAATTCATGTCCACAATACGTGGCATGTACATAATCCTCTCCTCGAAATAGCAACACATTTTTAGCAACCCTTTTCCAAAAATGAGTAGGTGGGTATAATCTGGGGACACGGCAGTGCCCCCACCAAGTCTATCGCACGGCCGTACCATCCTTTTCTCGAAGCAGTTCGCGGCACATTCGAACTCCCTGTATCTCCGCTGTGGATAAATCTAGAAGCCTGAACTTTCGGTTACCAAGCGTACCTACCATAACTAGCTACATTTTCAAAGGATGGAAAAGCTGGTAGAAGCCGACCTCGGGGAAGATCAGTTTGGGTTCAGGAGAAATGTAGGAACACGGGAGGCCATACTCACTTTACGGCTTATCCTAGAAGATAGATTAAGAAAAGGCAAACCAACATTTCTAGCTTTTGTAGATTTGGAGAAGGCTTTTGACAATGTTGATTGGAATAAACTCTTTAGAGTTCTGAAGCAAGCAGGAGTAAAATATAGGGAGCGTAAGGTTATTTACAACTTGTACAAAAACCAGACAGCGGTTGTCAGAGTTGAAGGGCATGAAAGGGATGCAGTGGTTGGAAAGGGAGTAAGACAGGGTTGTAGCCTTTCCCCAATGTTGTTCAATTTGTACATTGAGCAAGCTATAAAGGAAAGCAAGGAGAAATTTGGAGAAGGAATTAAAGTTCAGGGTGAAGAATTAAAAACATTGCGTTTTGCCGACGACATAGTAATTCTGTCAGATACAGCAAAGAACCTGGAAGAGCAATTGAACGGAATGGACAGTGTGCTGAAAGGTGCATATAAGATGAACATTAACAGGAGTAAAACTAGGGTAATGGAGTGCAGTGTAAATAAATCAGGTGATGCTGAAGGAATTAGATTAGGTAACGAAATAATAAAGGAGGTAGATGAGTTTTGTTACTTGGGCAGTAAAATAACAAATGATGGTCGCAGTACAGATGATATAAAATGCAGAATGGCAATGGGTAGAAAGGCGTTTTTGAAAAAGAGAAATTTGTTAACATCGAATATTGATTTAAGCCTAAGGAAGTCCTTTCTGAAGGCATTTGTATGGAGTGTTGCCTTATATGGGAGTGAAACATGGACGATAAGCAGTGTGGACAGAAAGAGGATAGAGGCTTTTGAAATGTGGTGCTACAGAAGAATGCTGAAGATTAGGTGGGTGGATCGCGTAACTAATGAGGAGGTACTGAACAGAATTGGGGAGAAAAGAAATTTCTGGCATACCTTGACTAAAAGAAGAGATAGATTGGTAGGACACATTCTTAGACATCAAGGAATTGTGAATTTAGCGTTGGAGGGAAGTGTGTGGGGTAAAAATCGCAGAGGGAGACCAAGAGACGCGTATAGTAAGCAGATTCAAATGGATGTGGGTTGTCGTTCTTATGAGGAGATGAAAAGGCTTGCTCAGGATAGAGTAGGGTGGAGAGCTGCATCAAACCAGTCTCTGGACTGAAGACAACAACAACAACAACAACTATTCTACACCTTATAGTTTAGAAATATTAGCAGTCGAAAATCGATAATTCTATCACTCCACTGACTCACCGATCATAAAAATTCTAAGGTACTTCTAGCAGACACACAAACTTCAAAATTTGTATTTAGATAGTGTTTAGCCTATAGTGGAAGGAAAAGTTCAAACATCTGTATCATTTAATTCCGTTCTCGAAAACATTTTCGCTTGACGGAATAATATCTGCAGTCTTAACTTTATGTGAGTTGTATTGCTGGTGATCTTCTGCTAGCGCACTGGGTTCACGTCCGCGATATCGCGAGTTCGATTCCTGTTACCGGAACTTTTTTTTCCACTTTTCATTTTAATGTAGTCGTCATCTTTCCAGTAAGTAAAGAGTCGTCAGAAATGATATCAGACACCTTATTACAGAATGAAGAGTAACTGGTAAGTTATAGCTTAAATTGCTGCAAATGGCAACAGTACCAATGACACCTACATTCTAGCTTGATTTCAGGTTATAAACGAGAAAACTGTTGCTCGTAATGTCGAAAATTCCGTCACATTATGCGTGGCAAAAACGTCAGACCGGGAGGAGTAACGTTAGATGTTGGTTTCAAACCACGGCAGAGATAGGGAGACGCCATTGATCTGGAAGACGAGCAGTCGATATTATCTATTGTCTGTGGCATAGAATAACTCTCTGGAGTGAATTATGCGTTCTGTCTTCTCTAGGTGCTGGTTATGCTCATGTTATCAACATTAAGGTAGGCTTGTCACGTAATATTATTATATAAATACGCGAACTTGAAAATTTAAGTACCGATTTTCTACGATTTATCAGGAGCCCACTGGAATTTATATAATTCGACAGATGGTTTGCTGTAGATGTGGGCAATACAGTAATCATGAGTGTATCTAGACGTTAATATGGGTAAAACGGAATAGATGTTTCCATATCTATCCTCGAATCACGATTTAAATCTCCAACTCAAAAAGTGAACGTGAAAAATTGAAGTGCTACCGATAACTGTCCTAGGGATGATCGATATTAGAAAGAACATCGATGGTAACATCAATGTTCAATTCAAAGAAATCTATGTGCGATTAGCATCGAAAGGGAAAGTCCGAGAATATCAGTGTTTTGGGTACCGAAACAAACATTCCTCGGTAGAACCACAGACTCACATTACTAGACTGGCAGTACCGAAAAAATGGTTTCCTTGTCACTTTAAGCAATGTATCAACAATTATTTGTGTACCGATATAACAGTCGTAAGAAACAGGGATAGACTGATAAAATTTCGCCACATTTAGAGTTTTGACGTAAAGGCTAAATTTTATTTACGGCGGTGGCGTAGTGCGAAAATGTTGGCTACGAAATGTTCGCATTGTGGGGGGGGGGGGGTTACATAAAAGAACCTGTCAACTACAGAGTAGGAACAGAATTAATTATTTACTTCATGGTCAACACGAAAGACTTTGCCTCTCATTCTACGTGACTGTGTGTCATTCGTCAGTTGCTGGCAAGTTCAGCACACCACTGCCTTAAGTAAAATTCTGTAGTGTACTAGACAAACTTGTAGATACTTGTGTACTACTAATTCTCTTATCCGCAACTTCCGTGTATTATGAAGTTCACAAACTGATGCGAAATACAACACTAACTTGTTGATATTTGTATAGTGATCCACCACATGTGGCAGTATTACACATGATGAAAGGATTGAACAATAACAATTTAATCGACTTTCCGGGCTTCCCAAATACTGTTACATTAAACGAAATCGAACCAAACGAAAGAGACAGGGAATGGATTTTAAGAAAATCCGTGGCTGATGAAAAAAATTACAGAAAAGGACTACCTACAAAAAGAAATGATATCCCATCAAAAACTTAAAATGCACAAAAATGCAAGTCTCGCGACGAATTCCTTCTACCTTAAAAAGTCGTGAGATCTCACGGGAAACGAAATCGGTTATACTACGCCTTCTACATCGGTGGCAGCGGCTTCTGTACAACCCTTGTGACTATTTCGAAGGACAGTAACAGGCGCAAACATGTAACCCTTTTGTATCGGTTGTGAATATATAGTTGCAACCTATTCAACACCTTGTCGTAATTTCTTATCTTAGTTATCTACCAACATCTGAGGTGTCTATATCAAAATTATACATCTTTATTGCTATAATAAGTATAATGTCTTGGTGGGCGTTTTGAATACTGTTGAATACTGTAGTATTGGTGTAAGAGATTGCCGGCCGCGGTGGCCGAGGGGACTGAGGCGCTCCAGTCACGTTCTGCAAGGCCACTACGGTCGGGGGTTCGAATCCCCCCTTGGGCATGGATATTTGTGCCGTCCTTAGTCTTAGCTAGTTCATAAGTAGTTTGTAAGCTTAGGGACTGATGACCCCGTAGTTAAGTCCCATAAGTTCTACAAACATTTGAACATTTTTTTTTGGTTAGAGATAAGGCCCTGTTGATCCATAGTAAGCAAGGATTCACGAAGTATCGCTCTACTCACGTGATGTGACGAGTGCTATCGACAAGGGATGTCAAATGGATTCCGTATTTATAGATTTACGGAAGGCTTTCGACACTGTACTCACAAGCGTCTTCTAATCAAACTGCGTGCTTATGGAATATCGCCAAAATTGTGCGATTCGATTCGTGATTTCCTGTCAGAAAGGACACACTACGTAGTAATTGAGGGAAAGTCATCGAGTAGAACAGAAGTGATATCTGGCGTTCCCCAGGGAAGTGTTATCGGGCTTCTGCTGCTCCTTATTTTTGAACAACTGGCTGGACGTGCTGGTCAACAAGGGCAACCCTAACCCCTTACCACTGGGACCATAAAGCTGTGGAAGACCCCGATGCAAAATCTTCCCAATCCACCCCCAAACACTTCTTATTCCAGTCCTGTCATAGGCTTATCCTACTCCATCAAGGGTCGGGCACCTGTAAAGGCAGCCATGCGATTTACCAACTGTACTGCAATCATTGCACAGCATTTTACATTGGCATAGCAAAAACCAGCTGTCAGTCAGGATGAATGGCCACTGTCAAATTGCGGCTAACAAAATGGACCTCCCTACGACTCAGCATGCAGCTGAACACAACATTTTTCATTTTAGTGGTTGCTTTATTATTCGAGCCATCGTGATGTTCCACCACCAGTTTTTCTGAAGTGCGCAATTGGGAGATGTCCCTTCAACACAGTCTGCAGTCCCGCAACTACCCTGTCAGATAACTTGTCATCCCTGCACCCTATGTCTGAGTCGCCCCTTACAATATCTCCTTAATTTTACTGCTTTTTAATTCCTTACTTTCATAATTTTTACTTTTTTTCTTATTATTTTCATCATTTCAAAATACTCCTCCCTGCCCGCACTCCTGTAAACCTCCCTTTTATCATCTCTCTCTCTCCCCCCTTCCCCCTCTTAGCTCACTGCATTCAGTGCTGCATCTGCCGTTGTCGCCTTTACAATCCATCATGCAATGTTGAACTTTCCATCCCCACGCTTACCCGGTATCTTCCCGCTTCACTCCCCTCCTACTGTCAAGACGCTTGTAGCGCTTAAGCGGTCAGAAATGGTGGTCGTGTGTATTTAGTTGTGTGACTGTGTGAATGTATGTGTTTCTTTTTCTGATGCAGGCTGTGACCGAATAAGCAATAAAAGTGTCATTTGAGAGCGGCAACAATCATATTTAATAATAGTACATATATCATATATTTAGTGTATACACAGTAAACGAAATCATTCAGTGACTGTTGAAAGTCATAAAAAACCGCCATGCATACGTACTAACTGAAGAACTGTATGAAAATGTTTACCAAGGTTCGCGATTCGAACCCAGGTCTTCTGATCACTAGACAGTTGCGCTGACCAGCATACTACAGTGTTACAGTGGCTTCACACAACTAATGGATTTACCCAGGCATGCTTCCCTAGTCAGGCCATATCGAGTGTTTCCGTAACAGCGTGCAAAATTGAACAGGAAGTATAGAGTGCTTCTATGAATAATTCGAGATAGGCAACCCGGGTCAGCGAATCCGGCTTAACGAGATAATAGGATTGTAATCACATTGCTGTGTACTCTTTTATTTAAATTAGTTACAGTTACCTGCTTACACAATCACTTACGCACGAAAGTTGCACAGTATCTTATAAAATATGCTGAAGGTGGCGGTCAATGACGTCAATCCAAGTATGACAACGGCGAACAAGTTTCTTACGCATCCTGAGAAGAATATCGCTACTGTACTTCGAATCATATGTGAAGGGGCTGTAATTCTGACAACTAATTCCACTCCTGTATTAACATGGGTATCATACACAAGTAGCTTTAGACATTTCCAACGGAAATAATCAAGGGCATTAGGGTCAGTGGACATTGCAAAGCATGCGATAGGTCCAGTGTCCAGGAAATGCAGCATTGTAATGGTTACGGACGCCCACATTTTACTGTATTTCTCTCAATATCTCTAAGTAATGAATGGGTCTAACATTGATTCACAGAACTTTCTGTCATGAGACAGTGTAAATATGCTAAATCAGAGCCACCTGACGGGCAAAATAAAACCGGACTTGTAATTTCCTAGTAATGAGGCTGGTCCTGCTTGTTCCCTAGATGGAAATAAAAAATGTAAATTTACATTAACAGCACAGTGTTTTTCTTATGAGGAGATGAAGAGGACTGCTCAGGATAGAATATGGTGGAGAGGTGCAACAAACCAGTCTACGGACTGAAGACCACAATAACAAACAATTAAGTACAAACATACATTTTCTTTTTAACAATACAATAACGAAGGACGTGATAGTAATGAAAAGTTAACATCAAAGAGAGTGTGTTCCCTTAAGTACGAAATCAACAAAGTACCAAGTCATTCGTTCTGTCTTACTTACAATCAACTAAGGAGTACTAATTTATTTAGGTGATTTGTGGTTGATAGTGTATTTTAGTCCTATTTGCAGTCGAATTACTAATCTGGGTACCACCACCAGCTTATTTCATATAGAATATTGTTACTTAAATCTTTCACTACGAGTTAAGTTAGAAAATTAGTTACAGCTTACTTGCGATTTATAACCATCACAGCCAACTTCTTTCAACCTAAAGTTTTCACTTTTCGATCTCATTTCTCTCTTTTTTAATGATGATCATGTCTTTCTAGGTTAGTGGGTGCTAATAAAATGTGTTCGCATTCGCAAGAGAAAGTTGGTGAAAGGAACTTCGCAAATAGATCTCCCCGCAACGAATATCGCCTTTCTTTTAATGGTTTCCATCCCAACTCGTGCATCATTTCCTATTTTTATAACACAAACACAAGAAAATTTAATTCATTATTTTTCCTTTTGTACATCTACATAGATACTCTGCAAATCACATTCAAATGCATTGCAGAGGGTTCATCGAACCGCTTTTATGATATTTCTCTACAGTTCCAATCTCTAATAGCACGGGGAAAAATGTACACCTTGAAACACGTCCACCGAATTTGTGTCCGTGTTATTTCACACACATAAATATATTAGTACCGTCGTTGGTCAATTTAAAATTCATCTATTGTGTATTTTACTCATTTAATTAACTGACTGGGATGCCAATTAATTCATTTAAATTGATATTTATGTTCTTGCCCCACACATTTATGAATATTTTCCTCCAGTGTGTGTGTATTTGTATATTTATATGAATGTGGAAGGTTGCTTTAACATTGAATAATTGTTGTGCAATGGCTAGCAATCAGTGCTTCGAGCTTTAGAGCCTCGTCTAGTAGTGCATGCCCTCATTCACCGTCTGCTCAGCCTTCTGATGCAGGCAAAGACAGTGTTTGTAGAGATGGCCGGTCGCTCTTGTGCACCTGAGAGGTTACCCGAGTAAGCCGGTCTGAGTTGTTAGAGGAGGTAACAGTGTTTCCCTGGTAGCTTAAGTTGGTATTGAATAGCGCTGAACCACAGATATGTTACTCTGTGGCTGAACGCACCACAGCGGAAGTGTGGCCAGGGAACATCCTGCGCGTGGTTTGGGCTTCATTTTTGCTTGGGCCTTCGCAGTGAGTACTTGTCTGGGAGTGCATCTAGTTAGAACTTAAACTTTTTCAGATTGCTAGTTTTGTACTTAGAAATTTTCTGAGTAATTCTTTCTCCATGCGGGGAGAAGTGTTCAGTGGTTGTCTGAAGTTCCTTAAGTCTAGTAAATGTAGCTTCACGTTTTAATTTTAAATTTTATATTTCTTGCCCTGGTGAGACCGATTGCCGTGTGTTAGCAACAGTCTGTCGGGCTGCAGCCATGAGAACAAGCTGGTTGCTTTCTTTTTTCAATTTGTAAATAGTTCTTTTTTCTTATTTAATTCCACACGTGTATTTTGCAATAACTTTTGTAATGTTGTGCAGTTAGTTTCTTTGTTCGTTACTGCACGTGCCATTTAGTGATTTTGCATACGCCTCCTCGGACATGAATCCGCTAGGGAATCAGTTTAATTATGTCTGTGAAATCAAGACGACCGCCATCTCCTCTGCTGCTGCTAGAATCTGCCTTTGTAAGATTACAGTTTGAGTAAGTGTCGCCAACCATTGGCGTGTGATTGATTTTTTTGAATGTGTGTTTTTCTTGTTAAATTCCTGTGTGTATGAGAATGTTCTCCGCATAGCTCCACGTTCATATACGGGCAGATTCATGTTTATTATGGTCAATAGTATTAACTTGTGTAACTAAATTGTATAGGTGGTGCATTTCTTGTCATTTATCCGGTCTTCTCCACCCCTATGTTTTTCTCAGAATACAGATAATTTATTTAAAATTAATTACTCCCTATGTTCATCTTTTCACACCTCTCATTTTTGTTAATAATGAATTCTGTGGTTTTATTGTGTTTTTGCTAACATTTGGCTGCTCGCTTCCCGAGTTACGCAGATAAATTTGCGCTGCGTTGTAACAGAGGCTAATTTAATTTTGTTCATGGAGCAGCCATTACTAAGTTGTCTCCATTGCCAGAAAGTGAATTTAATCTTTTGTGTGCTGTAAAAGATTTTATCTGGCGACGACTATACTAATTTATTTAGGTGGTTCGTGGTTCATAGTATATTTTAGTCCTATTTGCAGTCGAATTACGAATCTGGGTACCACTACCAGCTTATTTCGTATAGAATATTTTTACTTAATTCTTTAACTACGAGTTCAGTTAGAAAATTAGTTACAGCTAACTTGCAATTTATAACCATCACAGCCAACTTCTTTCAACCTAAATTTTTCACTTTTCGATCTCATTTCTCTCTCTCTCTCTCTCTCTTCATAATGATCATTTCTTTCTAGGTTAGAAAGAGAAAGCATTCGGAAGAGAAAGTTGGTGAAAGATCTCCCCGTAACGATTACGCCTTTCTTTTAATGGTTTCCATCGCAACACGTGCATCATTTCTGTGACATTCTCTTCTCTATCGCGGTAACACACAACGAGCTGCCCTTCTCTAAACTTTCTCTAAACTGTCCGTCAGTCCCACCTGGTGTGGATCCCACAATGCGCAGCAATACTCCAACATAGGAGGCACTAGTGTAGGCAGTTTCTTTAGTAGAACTGTTGCATGTTCTAAACAGTTCTGCCAATGAAACGTAGTCTTTGGTTACTCTTTCCTACAATATTTTCTATGTTTTCTTTTCTATTTAAGTTGTTCGTAGTTGTTATTCCTAGGTATTTAGTGGAATTGACGGCCAGTGGATTTGAATGATTTATTGTGTAACTGAAGTTTAACGAATTTCTTTAGCGATCATTTCGATGACTTCACTTGTCATAATTAAGGATCAATTGGCAGTTTTCGCACCATACTGATATCTAATACAAAACATTTGGCAACTGTTTTTGATTTTCTGATGATTTTGCAAATAAGGAATAGCAAGGTTATTTTGCAAAAGTGCGTCATTCCCCAGTGCAAATCACAATAAGGAACTTAAAAGAATAAATGAAACTCTCAAAATATGCGAATGTAGGTAAAATTGTGCGGTCAAGATTCATGGTACTCTGTGGATCACAGGGACTAAAAGAAAAATAAGACTTTGAACGCATATTCAAATGAAGAAAATTCCAATGAAGGGTAAAACTACAAATCACTCAAAGGGAAGACGTCTCTTAATTCATCCACAAACCTGCTGCCCAATTTAAATACAAGAAATCCTGCATAACAGGTGAAGCCGAGGTTCTTACAGTTAGACGAGACTGCCCACAAGCTAAAATGAAGTAAATAAAAAATAAATAAATAATAAAAAAAACACTGGAGAGTATGAAACCTTCTGAGAATTGTCAGCAATTTGAAATTCCGAGCATCTTCTGAGCACCTTCTAGTATCCGTGAAGCATTGTGGCGGTTAGGCATGTGGCGAGTGTATCCTGATAAGTATGGTGTCTCTCGGTCTAAAGGTGTTGCTTCTAGATGTATGTGAGGTATGGGATGGCATATTTTAGTTGCAGCCGCGTGACGGCATATACAGTGTGCCCCAAGAGCCACACAGTGGCGCCGTGTGTAATTCGTGGTGTGCGCTCGAATTCAAGGGCCAGGGCCCAGCCTACAGGAACTGATGTCGGGGTCGTCCCGTTGATCAACGCGACCATGCTTCTGCAGAGGTCCCACACTTGTGCCGGCACAGGAAGCGGTGTTCCCTTGTATCGGGGCGTCACAGTCCTCAAACGCTGCTGGCGCACGGTGGCGGATGGATACCAGACGCCGGTTGGTGGCCAGCGTATCGTTCTCCAGGACGTACCAGATGGTCGAGACATCCATCGGCAGGCCCGGGTGATTGATGTTGATCCATACCGGGCGCCAGTTAAGTAAGGGCTGCCGTCCGACCATTTTGTGGACAGGTGGGCGTCCGACCATTGCACTACATAACCGACATACCTCCCTGTTTTGTGTCGCGTCACATCGCGTTCATCGAACGTCGTTTATACTGTTTATCTCCCATTCCATTCTCGAATAGCGCGTGGGGAAAAAGGAACACCTGAATCTCTCCGTTCGAGCTCTGATTCCTCGTATTTTATTCTGATGATCAACAACAATATCTTTTCGCATTCGGAGGAGAATGTTGGCGATTGCAATTTCGTAAGTAGACCAAGCCGCAGCTATAAGCGCCATTTTGTAATGATTCCAATCCCAGGTGCTGAATCATTTCCGTAACGCTGTCTCTCCTGTATTATGACAATACAAAACGAGCTGTTCTTCTTTGGACTCTTTCGATGTCGTCCGCGAAACCCACCTGATAAGGATCCCACACTGGGCTGCAATACTGCAAGTACGGAAGGACAAGCATAATGTATGTATTCTCTTTAGTAGTTCTGTTGCAATTTTTAAGGGTTATGCCAATAAAACGCAGTCTCTGGTTCGCCTTTAACACGACATTATCTACGTATTATTTCTAGTTTAAGTCTGAAGTAACAGTAATTCCTAAATATAGTGTGGAGTTTACGGCCTCCACTTTTTATTATTTAGAGTCAATTGTGCCGGCCGCGGTGGCCGAGGAGACTGAGGCGCTCCAGTCACGGTCTGCACGGCCACTACGGTCGGGGGTTCGAATCCCCCCTCGGGCATGGATATTTGTGCCGTCCTTAGTTGTAAGTAGTTCATAAGTAGTTTGTAAGTTTAGGGACTGATGACCCCGTAGTTGTCCCTTAGGCTCTACAAACATTTGAACAATTGCCATTTTTTACATCATAGTGATATTTTATTTAGATCGTTATGCAGTTGGATTTCATCTTCAGATGATTTTACTAGACGGTAAATGACGGCGTCATCTGCAAACAACCTAAGAAAGCTACTTAAATTTTCAGCAGGGGACCAATGACACTACCCTGTGGAACGCCCGATATCATCTCTGTTTTAGTCGATGCCTTACCATCGATTACTACAAACTATGTCCTCTCTGACAGGAAATCCCCTATCCAGTCGCAAATTTGGGACGATATACCATAACCACGCAATTTGATTAAAAGCCGTTTGTGAGGTAGGGGAGACCGGGGCACGTTTTCCACCATTTTACATTTTTATTTTTGTACGTTTTTATTTTTATCGGTTTTGAGGTAAACAGCGGATCATTATATTTCCTATTCCTTTATCTACATTCTTGTACAAATGTTTTTGAAAACGGTAAATATCCTTCTAGGCAGCAAATGATTTTGTCTGACCATGTTGCGTTGGAAAAATTGCCCCGTATGCGGGGCAAGTTTTCCAGCTTACTTAAAATGTACAGGGGCAAATTTTCCAATTACACTTTAAATGGTAAAACACAGATAATTATCTTGATTTCACTGAATATGTATTTTTATTATGAATTTACAATACATTAGAAAAGAAGGATAGCAAACGTAACCACAGCCAATAAAAACAAATGCTACTTAAAGGTTTTGCAAAGTATATCCCTTAAATATTTTTTCAAATACAGACATTTTTAACAATACCCATACTATTTGTCTGAATCACAATGTAATCAAACAAAAAATACAACATTCCATTTCGTACCGTCTCCATGCGTCTATTTTTGGCATTTCGTGCAGTGCACCCACTTTTCATTTGCTTTAGACTTGGCGTAAGACTGAAAGTAATAAGGAATATGTGCCCCGTATGCTCTCGGAAAACGTGCCCCGTCGTCATATTCAGAACTATAACTACGTCCATGAGTAACCGTGTAAGCGATTTACATAACAAATACACAGTTGCGTGATGAAAGAAACCTACTTTTAGTGCATGCAATGTCAAAATAATAGGTTTAACGCTAGTAAGTTTATTTTAAGTTTCAATAGAAACGCGAAAGTTTACTCATCTTTGCAAAAATGAAGAAAACATCCCTGCCGACGCTGTGACTGCTGGTACAACACCGAAACTTCCGTAAATAAGCATGCTTTGTTGCTGCTTCCTACAGTATCGCCGGTGGTACCATCTAGCGGTTTGTTTCGAAACTAAAGCGAGTTGGAAAACTTGCCCCTATGGAAAATGTGCCCCGGTCTCCCCTACGGTATCAAAAGCCTTCTGGATATCAATTTGAGAGCCCATGTCGGTAACAGTCATCACTTCGTGTGAGCTAGTTGTGTTTCGCATTAACGATATTTTCTAAATGTAATTTGGGGGCCACTCGCATAGACAGTTCCCCGGACGGAGAGTTGCAGTCCTGTATCGTGTATGGAAAAGCTGGTAGAAGCTGACCTTGGGGAAGATCAGTTTGGATTCAGGAGGAACATAGGAACACGGGAGGCAATACTCACTTTACGTCTTATCTTAGAAGATAGATTAAGGAAAGGCAAACCTACATTTTTAGCTTTTGTAGATTTGGAGAAAGCATTTGACAATGTTGACTGGAATACACTCTTTCAAATTCTGAAGTCAGCAGGGGTAAAATATAGGGAAAGGAGAATTACTCACAACTTGTACAATAGCCAGACCGCAGTTATTAGACTCGAAGGGCATGAAAGGGAAGCATCAGTTGGGAAGGGAGTAAGACAGGGTTGTAGCCTTTCTCCGATGTTATTCAATTTGTACATCGAGCAGGCAGTGAAGGAAAGCAAGGAAAAATTTGGAATAGGGATTAAAGTACAGGGGGAAGAAATAAAAACATTGCGTTTTGCTGATGACATTGTTATTCTGTCAGAGACAGCAAAGGACCTGGAAGAGCAGTTGAATGGAATGGACAGCGAGTTGAAGAAAGCGTATAAAATGAACATTAACAGGAGCAAAACAAAAATAATGGAATGCGGTCTTAGAAAATCCGGCGATGCTGAAGGAATTAGATTAGGTAACGAAACAATGAAGGTGGTAGATG
Organism: Locusta migratoria; assembly: GCA_026315105.1. NCBI lineage: Eukaryota > Metazoa > Arthropoda > Insecta > Orthoptera > Acrididae > Locusta > Locusta migratoria. The sequence continues at coordinate 874,085,815 of CM048745.1, forward strand.
AGTTTTGTTACTTGGGTAGTAAAATAACATGCGATGGTCGCAGTACAGAGGATATAAAATGCAGAATGGCAATGGGAAGAAAAGCATTTTTGAAAAAGAGAAATTTGCTAACATCGAATATTAATTTAAGTGTAAGGAAGTCTTTTCTGAAGGCATTTGTGTGGAGTGTTGCCTTGTACGGGAGTGAAACATGGACGATAAGCAGTGCGGACAGGAAGAGAATAGAGGCTTTTGAAATGTGGTGTTACAGAAAAATGCTGAAGTTTAGGTGTGTAGATCGCATAACCAATGAAGAAGTACTGAACAGAATTGGTGAGAAAAGGAATTTTTGGCATACCCTGGCTAAAAGAAGAGATCGCTTGGTAGGACACATTCTTAGGCATCGGGGAATCGTAAATTTAGCATTGGAGGGAAGTGTGTGGGGTAAAAATCGCAGAGGGAGAGCAAGAGACGCGTATAGTAAGCTGATTCGTTGATGTGGGTTGCCGTTCTTATGAGGAGATGAAAAGGCTTGCTCAGGATAGAGTAGGGTGGAGAGCTGCATCAAACCAGTCTCCGGACTGAAGACCATAACAACAACACATCGTGTATCCGTTGGCGCGGATGAGCGTCGCCTTGACCGCGAGTAATGCGGCGTTGTGGAGGCGGCGGGCGGCGATTGTGCGGCGAGATCAGAGGCGGTGACAATGGCAGGCGGCAGGCGGCAGGTGGCTTGTGGTGGGGGCAGGGCGGGCGTGGCGCACAGCGCACAGCGCACAGTGGTCTGCGAGGCGGCACGGCCGGCGCGTGGAGCGTGGGCAGCCGCCGTGAGTCACATAGGGCTGCGGCTGCCACGCCCACCGCACGCGGCAAAGCCTGCCGACCGCCACGAAGGGAACTCTGCCCGCCACCGGCCGCTCTGCTGTGGTGCGTTAAAGGTGGATTCACCCGTAGCTGCCGTGCCGTTTTATGCGAAATAGCTATATTGGATTTCCCATGGATTTCACATGAGGCGGCAGATTCACGATTTGCACATAGCCTGCCAGGCCCATGCTGTGCCCCTGCCGTGCCTCTTCCGTTTTCATTGGATCGCTCGCTACATCTACATCTACATGGGATACTCTGCAAATCACATTTAAGTGCCTGGCAGAGGGTTCATCGAACCACTATTATACTATTTATCTCCCATTCCATTCTCGAATAGCGCGCGGGAAGAATGAACACCTGAATCTCTTCGTTAGGGCTCCGATTTCTCGTATGTTATTCTGATGATCATTTCTACCTATGTAAGTGGGAATCAACAATATATTTTCGCATTCGGAGGAGAATGTTGGCGATTGGAGCTTCGCAAGTAGCCCACGCCGCAGCGATAATCGCCGTTGTTGTAATGATTCCCATCCCAGATCCTGTATCAGTTCCGCATCGCTGTCTCCCCTGTATCGTGACAATACGAAACGAGCTGCCCTTCTTTGGACTCTTTCCATGTCCTCCGTCAAACCCACCTGATAAGGATCCCACACTGGGCTGCAATACTCCAAAAATGGACGGACAAGCGTAGTGTATGCAGTTTCTTTAGTAGTTATGTTGCATCTAATGGGTATACAATCCGGACCAGAAGACTTGTTCTTGTTAAGTGATTTTAGTTGCTGCACTACTCCGATGATATCTACTTCTACGTTACTCATTATGCCATCTGTTCGTAATTCGAAATCTGGAATATTGGTTTCGTCTTCTTTGGTGAATGAGTTTCTAAAAGCTAAGTTTAGTAACTCTGCTTTAGTAGCGCTGTCATCGGCAGGATCGCCATTACTATCGCGTAGTGAAGGTATTGTTTGTGATTTGTCCCGAGTATAGTTAACATATGACCAAAATCTCTTTGGGTTTTCAGTCAAATTTCGAGAAAGAGTTTCGTTGTGATAAATATTGTAGGCATCTCGCATTGAAATCCTCGCTAAATTTCGAGCTTCTGAGTACGATCGCAAATCCTAGGGGATTTTGTGTTCGTTTAAATTTAGTATGCCTTTTCCTTTGCTTTTGCAACAGTGTCTTGATCCGATCCGCAGCAGGAGCGTGCTACCACAGACAAAAATATACAGACGGGAAACCTCCATAGCCGGCCGCGGTGGCCGAGCGCTCTGCGGCGCGCCAGTCACGGTCTGCACGGCCACTACGGTCGGGCATGGGTGTTTTTGCCGTCTTTAGTATTAGCTAGTTCATAAGTAGTTTGTAAGCTTAGGGACTGATGACCCCATAGTTAAGACCCATAAGCTCAACAAACATTTGAACACTTTTGAAACCTCCGAAAGGGCCCGGTCCCCCGCTCAGGGGTGCGGGGCGGAGGGTGCTGAAGCAGTTCCGTAAGATGTCCCATGATGGTGCTGCGGTCAGAAGCATCCCTTGAAAACTGGCCAGAGCAGGCGGCAGGTAGCGGCTGTCCCCACCACCACCTCCCCTCAAACACCAGCAAGCCGGACACAGCCGTGGCCTCGTGGCAAGCGGCACGAGCTCTCGCCTCAGCCTCCTCTCCACGCTACCCTCAGAAACGCCTCTAGTGTCGTCTACCGGTACTCAAAATGTTCAAATGTTTGTATAATCTATGGGACTTAACTACGGGGTCATCATTTCCTAAACTTACAAACTACTTATCAACTACTGACGAACTAGGATGGCACAAATATCCATGCCCGAGGGGGGATTCGAACCCCCGACCGTAGTGGCCGTGCACACCGTGACTGCAGCGCCTTAGTCACCTCGGCCACCGCGGCCGGCTCTACCGGTACTAAGCCAGGGAACCGCCTGACACCTGCTAGCATCTTATGGAACTACGAGGGGAGCGTAGGACAGTGGTTTAGAGGGGGCTGCTTCTCTGTATATGTTACTCTGTGCTGGCCGCGGTGGCCGAGGGGACTGAGGCGCTGCAGTCACGGTCTGCACGGCCACTACGGTCGGGGGTTCGAATCCCCCCCTCGGGCATGGATATTTGTGCCGTCCTAGTTCGTAAGTAGTTGATAAGTAGTTTGTAAGTTTAGGGAATGATGACCCCGTAGTTAAGTCCCATAAGCTTTACAAACAATTGAACATTTGTTACTCTATGGTGCTACAAACGCCGTTTCACACTGCGCTCACACTATATCACTTTACGTAACGTGACAGATGTCGTGTGACAAATGTGCAGTTCACACCGCCACCGCCACCGCACCGACTGGGGCATCTTTTCTGCTTTGTCTGTGGGTTCAGTTGAAGCAGCTGACATGGCAAGTGGTTGGTGGTGCGATAGCGCGTTTACTAAAAATGTGGCTCGGTTGGATGACGGCGATAGTAGTTTGAGTAGTGAGGAGGAACTCATGCGGTCTTTCTCGGTTACAAAGCGAACGCACTGGGTGCACCCCATCAAAGACGGGAATAGTGCGGCTAGAACCATCAACTGATGGAGAACTTGGAGCTAGATGATAGCAGATTTAGAACATACTTTCGGCCATCTAAACCTCAGTATGAAGAGATCTTAACATTGATAAGTAACGATATTAGTAAAAAAGACACCAACGACAAGAGTTCTAGTTCCAGAAGGGAAAGGTTGGCGCTAGGTACGTGGTTTATAATTTTGGTAAAATTTAATTCGAACATATAAACTCCTCCAAAGCTGTATCCCACAGCAGTGGACGGCTTCAATTAACTGCTCCATAAGAAACAACAAAAATAGGAATACAGCTTCTCGGAACGAGTTGCAGCACGAAACTGCGCGGCAGGTGTTGTCATGCGCGCGTCGGGGTAGTGGGCTAGTGCGCATGCGCGAGGCTGCAGACGTCGACAGACGTTTTGAAAACATCGGTCTCGGAGCGATCACGCAGATTCGTCTGACGACATCTGCGGTGTCTGTGAGACTCTGCGAGGGCGGTGGGAATTACACCATTTAAAACTATAGAAACAGATCTTTTGAAAAATATGTCATGTTACGTAACGTGACATAGTGTGACCGCGGTGTGAAACGGCCTTAAAGGTGACCTGTTGGTAGCCCAGCCGGCGCCTTACCGATAGTTTTGTCAGCCTGACGGCCATTCGGGAATCTTCGGTTCTCACGGAAACGTACGAAGGAACCAGGCGTTGCTCACTAGAGCTTAATCCTCGTTGCAGTTCGCACTCCCTTGTTTGTTTTGTTTGACTTTTATTAAGAAATGTACGATGAAGTAGTGATTATGGTCCAGGACTATTCAGCTCTCTATGATATGTCCCACAAAGAGTATGATAATCACCTGGTGAAGGAAAATATGTGGAAAGATATAGCGGCATCACCGAACAAAACGTTTAAATACTCTACTCTCCTTCCTAGTCCCGTCTCGGAACACTTTGTGTAGCCAATACATCTTTTTCCGTTTACTTCTACTTTTTCGTTTATGTAACGCGACATAAGCAGCTGCTGCATATGCAACGTCCACTTCGTCCGTGTCTATTTTAACAAGTGAATCCTTCAGAGCATCAGCACGTAGACTGTGACACGGCAGTGACCAGTCACCGGTTGTCAAAATCGCTCGGCAGGGTTACGGCACGGGTACGGCAGGCGATGTGTAAATCCACCTTTACTGCCACCTCATCACCTCGCTGCTGGCACGTGGCAGCTCGCTGCTTGCCGGTTGCCTCGTTGCATTCACACTGCAGACACCTCGCCCGCCGGCCGCGGTGGCCGAGGGGACTAACGCGCTCCAGTCACGGTCTGCACGGCCACTACGGTCGGGGGTTCGTATCCCCCCCTCGTGCATGGATATTTGTGCCGTCCTAGTTCGTAAGTAGTTCATAAGTAGTTTGTAAGTTTAGGGACTGATGACCCTGTAGTTAAGTTCCATAGACTATAAAACATTTGAACACCTCGCCGCTCGCCGTGTGTATTCTCCTGCAGCTGTTACATTACAGCCGAGTACACAAATGCAGTGGCGTGAAGTGTCAAACATGTTCTCCATGTCGTCTGACAACAGTGATTTGTTCACTACAAAAAATTTGATACATATTTTTGGAAACATTTTTGTTTCACCTTTTGGGCAACAGCGCTCTTAATTAAATTTATATACAGAGAACAGTCTAGAGTGCAATAATTTATTTTCTTCAACTAGTTTCGGTCTTCGTTTAGACCATCTTCAGGAATTTTAGCTCCATTGATGTTGTGGAGCTGGCAGGTAACTTGGAGCCTTCCAGTGTGTGATGCACTGGAAGGCTCCAAGTTACCTGCCAGCTCATCAATGGAGCTAAAATTCATGAAGATGGTCTAAACGAAGACCGAAACTAGTCGGAAAACAATATATAAATGTTTGCACTCTAGACTGATCTCTATATATAAAAAATGTTGCTATCAGAAAGGAGGAGCAAGAGGAGATATGGAGTGCATCCTTTCAATGCTGAACGTCCTCACTACGGATAGTTTCACAAGTGCTACCAACAGCTGAAAAATTATCTAGGACACTTTTTCAGACATTTACGAATGTGGCAACAAACTTTCCAATACATCCTAAATTTCATCGAACCAGAAATAACCAAACAGTTTGTCCAGTATGAAACCGTTGTGGTGAACTGCATACTTCTGGTCGCTCTCCGTTCAAAAAAGGCTGAAATAATCACCTGCTTCAGATCTGCATCCATTGTTGCTTGTACTGAAACTACCTCTAACAAACAATATTGTGTGCGATGGGCACGAGAGTGCCACGCGTGCAACAATCAGACGCCGATCTGCTAGAGTGACCTTGAAGCAACCAATCACAGTGCAAGTTCCAGGCCGGGCTGCGGTGGTCGTAGCGCGAAACACAAACCAGTTTGATATTATCGACTGGCGTTGATCGCAGCGAGCTGCGATGGTGTATGCTAAATGGGCCGGTAAGGCTCTGTGGGTTCGATTCATCATCGCCGTGCCAAGTCGGCGTAAACGCATCCCAAGACGGCCCGCTATGTGCTGTGGTCTGTCGGTAAAGTCATGACGGATCTGGGGCGTCCCCACTCCACCCAGCCAGCTACGTCACGAAGAGCTCTTGCAGGATGCTTCACAACGCCGTAACGGCTTTCAGTGCGTTCTTTAAAATCAGTGTCGATCCTGTGAGGAAAACAGGGGTTTACAACTGGAATAAGTTTTAAAGAAGCATTTTATATGTAAACCAGTGGCGGCGCGTCCTATAGTGTAAACACATTCAGTGAAACCCCAGGAAAAAAAAACTCATCGTGGAAAATAAGCAAATAAATTAAAAAGTAATTTTAACTATCATTCTTCGTTTCGTTCTTCTATCAGATAATTTTACATACACATTCAAAGTATTTTTATCGCATGAGTAACGTTTTACGTCACGGAGACAGCACGCATACGAGTCGTAGCGCGTCCGCTTAATACAGGCGGCAGTGACGGCAGCGTTGCAATGTGGTTGCGCGGCTGAGGTTCAAATTCTCTTCTGAACCCCCTGGGGGCACCATACGGGTGCTCCCTCGAGGGGGAACGACGCTTTCTAGTCTATCATGATTGTAGTTTAACGTATGCCGATATTGCTGCTCGCATTGGTCGCGATCCAATGACTGTTAGCAGAATATGGAATCGGTGCTTTCAGGAGCGCAATACGGAACGCCGTGTTAGATCTCAACGGCCTCGTATCACTAGCAGTCGAGATGAAAGGGATCTTATCCGCAAGGCTGTAACGGATCGTGCAGTCACGTCTCGATCCCTGAGTCAACAGACGGGGAGCTTTGGAAGACAACAACCTTCTGCACGAAGAGTTGGACGACGTTTGCAGGAGCATGGACTATCAGCTCGGAGACGATGGCTGCAGTTACCGATGACGCTGCATCACAGACAGGAGCGCCTGCGATGGTGTACGCAACGACGAACCTGGATGCACGAATAGCAAAAGTCATGTCTTCGGATGAATCCATGTTCTGTTTACAGCATCATGAAGGTCGCATACGTGTTTGGCGACATCGCTGTGAACGCGCATTGGAAGCATGCATTCGTCATCACCATACCGGTGTATCACCCGGCGTGATGGTATGGGGTGCCATTGGTCACACGTCTCGGGCACCTCTTGTTCGCATCAACGGCACTTTGAACAGTGGCCGTAACGACCCGTGGCTCTACCCTTTATTCGATCCCTGCTAAATCCTACATTTCAGCAGGATAATGCACGACCGTATGTTGCAGGTCGTGTACGGGCCTTTCTGGATACGGAGAATGTTTGTCTGCTGCCCTGGCCAGCACATTCTCCAGATCTCTCACCAATTGAAAACGTCTTCTTTAATGGTGGCCGAGCAACTGGCTCGTCACAATACGCCAGTCACTACTCCTGATGAACTGTGGTATGGTGTTGAAGCTTCATGGGCATCTGTAACCTTTACACGCCATGCAAGTTTTGTTTGACTCAATGCCCAGGCGTATCAAGGCCGTTATTACGGCCAGAGGTGGTTGTTCTGGGTAAAGATTTCTCAGGATCTATGCACCGAAATTGCGTGAAAATGTAATTACATGTCAGTTATACTATAGTACATTTGTCCAATGGATACCCGTTTATCATCTTCATTTCTTCTTGGCGTAGCTGTGCGGTTTCGGGCTTGTGTTCAGCTGCACGTCTTTATACATTAATTTACATGTTTAAACAACTTATGTTGGAGATCAGTTGTTAAATAGGAGGGGGTTCATGTTACAGATCACTGGGGGTTCTCTTCTTTGAGTGCCGGATCTCCGCTCGGCGCGCCGATGTTTCGGAGCCCCCTCCTCTAGCTCGGCGCCCAAAGAGACAATTTGGCGCACCTCTGCGAGTGGCGCCGGGATAAAGCGTCGCGATTTGCTCCCCTCCTTCCCCCTCTTAAAGATATATTTTCGTTAAAAGGTCTGCAGAAAGTCTTACCTTGGCGTCTGCCTACCAAGCTTCTTTATTTCACTCTTTTGTTTCTAAAGGACACTGAAAATTGTTCATTTTTCTTTGATAATAGACATCAAGAACATATGATTATCGACAACACCACTAATACACAGTAAGTAACGGATTACACTTTTAAGTGACTGTAAGAAAATGAATCTGTTCCGATGAAGAGGCGAGCTACCTTCGGGTCATGTAACACTGAAATCAGCATCCTCGCCTAACCTAACGCATGCGTATTGGTTGCTCATTCCCGCATCTTTTGAAACAGATAAATATTTGTTAGCACAAAGAGGATAAATGTCATTTACCCTCAAAATGACGACACATCTGCTATAACGTCCAAATATATGTGGCAAGTAATAATACGGAAGTCATTTTTGTTCCCGTATCTGTTAACAAGAAGGTTGCGCATAAATAAATTTTCCTGCAGTCGGTCTCGAACCCACTGTCTTCAACGGCGTTGCGCGATGCCGCTAACCACACGGCTGTTCTTGCTATATGGAGAGTGGTGACTTCATTATTATTCCTGAAGTTCTGAAGACTTTTACCGTTGATACGTCTTTAATTAATAGTTAAAAGACATGTTAGCAAATATGACACAATTTTGATGAATCCCCAATGCACTAAACAAGTATGAAGGGCGGATGTAGCCTTCATGGAGGATTACCGATTCGCAAGGCGATGTTCGCAGTAGCTCCATTGTCTTGTTTCTGGACCATTCGTGCGTTACTGCAAGAGCTCGAGTAGCCAGGAGCTGGCGTCTCTACCAGCTCCAACGCCAGGTATTGTATAAATTGCAGCCCTCTGATTGGGCCGACGGATCTTCTTATGGCACCTCTTTAACGTAAATTGTGATCACATTAGAGACGACCGAACGCTCGGTACTCCGAGAAATACCACTTGTTCCTCTTCTCCACGTTTTCTTCTTACTTAGCTTGTCCTTAAATATATCAACAAATATGCAAACTGGTATGACTGACCCTGAAATCAGACGAACAAAATCGGCGCAACATACACGGCACCTCGCTACACCGTTCGCCAGGCAACGGTGCATACTGTAGGCCGGCCTTCGCAGGGTCATCCCGGCAAAGGCCACTTCACCCACCAAAAGCGTTGCTCGGTCTAGAGTTCACAGACAGACTATACCTGTCGAGTGGGACGCGCAAAGTTGCATCTAGGACCAGAAGCGACATCAGCAGCCTACAAACTATCAGCGAGGATCCACGGTCACAGTTGTAGAGCATAGTACACTAATGTGGAATGTAAGCAGTGGGCCCGGGTTAAAATTTATGTTCGGCCGGGATCCGAACACTGGACCTCCTGCTTAGCAGGCAGACACTTCAACCACCCAGCCGCAAGGGTCGTATGGATACCGCGACTGCAGTAGCATTAACGAATCATAAGAATCTACTACTAAGAGAGGAAAAAATTTCAATTACGTAACTTACCACGCAGATTGATGTAAATATCAAAACCAAGAAAAAATACGATGGCAAACAGTTAAACATACAAAGACGCGCGGGAGTACGAGTGCGCTCTAAGCCGCAATGCTGCCGAGTACGCTGCTGTTCACTATAGGAGGTTCGAGTCGTTTCTCGGGCATGGGTGTGTGTTATCCTTAGCACAAGTAAATGTAATTAGTTTGTGAGTCTAGGGCCTGATGAAGACTGCACTTTGGTCCCACTGCTTTACGTATACACTGCTGGCCATTTAAATTGCTACACCACGAAGAAGACGTGCCACAGACGCGCAATTTAATCGGCGGGAAGAAGATGCTGTGATATGCAAATGATCTGCTTTTCAGAGCATTCACACGAGGTTGGCGCCGGTGGCGACACTTACAACGTGCTGACATGAGGAAACTTTCCAACCGATTTCTCATACACAAACAGCAGTTGACCGGCGTTGCCTGGTAAAACGAAGTTGTGATGCCTCGTGTAAGGAGGAGAAATACGTAGCATCACGTTTCCGACTTTGATAAAGGTCGGATTGTAGCCTATCGCGATTGCAGTTTATCGTATCGCGACATTGCTTCTCGCGTTGGTCGCGATCCAATGACTTTTAGCAGAATATGGAATCAGTGGGTTCAGGAGGGCAATACGGAACGCCGTGCTGGATCTAAACGGCCTCGTATCACTAGCAGTCGAGATGACAGGCATCTTACCCGCATGGCTGTAACGGATCGTGCAGCCACGTCTCGATCCCTGAGTCAACAGATGCGGACGTTTGCAAGACAACAACGATCTGCACGAACAGTTCGACGACGTTTGCAGCAGCATAGACTATCAGCTCGGAGACCATGGCTGCGGTTACCCTTGACGTTGCATCACAGACAGGAGGGCCTGCGATGGTGTACGCAACTACGTACCTGGATGCACGAATGGCTAAACGTCATTTTTTCGGATGAATCCAGGTCCTGTTTACAGCATCATGGTGGTCGCATCCGTATTTGGTGACATCACGGCGAACGCACATTGGAAGCGTGTATTCGTCATCTCCATAGTGGCGTATCATCTGGCGTGATGGTATGGGGTGCCATTGGTTACACGTCTCGGTCACCTCTTGTTCGCATCGACGGCACTTTGAACAGTGGCCGTTACATTTCAGATGTGTTACGACTCGCGGCCCTACCATTCATTCGATCCCTGAAAAACCCTACATTTCAGCAGGATAATGCAGGACTGCATGATGCAGGACCTGTACGGGTCTTTCTGGACACGTAAGATGTTCGACAGCGGTCCTGGCAAGCACATTCTCCAGATATCTCACCAATTGAAAACGTCTGGTCAATGGTCACAGTACGCCAGTCAGTACTCTAGATAAAAACACAAGCACTAACGTCATTTAAGAATTAACTACTAATAAACGTCAAAATACAAAACACAGTGCTCTGCACGAGCGGCTACTGTGATAATACCTATCGCGCGTTGTGTTGCTGAAACATGACATTTGCTGTGTGATGCTAAAAGCTTGTTTAGCTCTCCGGAGGATGCGAAGCCTCGTTAATGTCTGCAAGAAAGCGCATTGTAGCTCTCAACACATGCGGACAACTGCAGACCAAAATCTCTGACGTCGGTTTGCTGTGGATTGTTGGAATGTATTTTAGGCACGTGTTACATTTGCTTAGACCGCAAATGTCCTCTGTAGGAATCAAAACAAGTGCCGAAGATTAGATTATTTGTACTTTTAGTTCCAGTTCATCCATAGTAAGATTATTTAGAACACGCCAGAAAACAATAATACACATAAACACATACGTAAGATTAAGAATTGCTTCTGCTCTTGCAAATTAAAATCAGATGCTACTTTCATTAACTTACGCGACAACGATCTGCCTTTGAAGCAAGTTGCCACCAACACCGCGTGATGGAGCGGCCTACCAAATTATTTTGAAATTAATTGTGGATTTTTATGTCGTAGATTCTTTAACACAGGATACTCATATCATTGCATTATTTGATGAAATTTCAGTTTATTAAGTGCTCTTTTATTATTATGCGTGCATAATTAGAATACCAAATACTCATTTCATAACCGCTACTTTCTATCAATTCGTTAAATATTTAATACGAAGAACAGCCCGTTGGCTTTTACATAGAATTTATTAATAATTCCACTGAAATTGTACATAATTTAAAACAATTTTTTTATTTCTTAAGTATTAAACTTACTACTTAAAAACTTATCGAAAGTAGCATATAATTCTAACCAATTTAACACTAGTTTTAAAAACAATATTTTTGACCGTATATAATTTTAAATTAAAATTTATCAGCTTTTTTTTTCTTTTTACACTTCAAAACGGTGGTAAAAGTAGAATAATAAGTATAAATATTTGTAGGCAGCGTCCCACATTAGCGACACTTCTGCTAAGGTGTGTTTTGTTTTAATATGTGTCTAATTTTAAAACAAGACTTCAGTTGATGCCTGTACCAGGTACAAGTTTTATACAGACTCTGAACTTTGCTTGCAAGTTCAGAGGTTTTTAGGCGAGTGAACAATTCGAATAATCTGTAAAAAATATTTATTAATTTGTATTTGTAACTTGTTGTATTATACAACCAATACTTGTTCCATTTATCTTAAATATAGATTTGATGATAACAAATGCGATGGAATAAATAGAATTTCAGCAATCTTCGAGGTTTTTATTCTGATTGACAAGAAATGAAGATCTCGGACAGATGAAGGAAATTTGTTTCCTTCATACAAAAATCAAATATTTTTGAGAGATCGCAAAATATGCAAGTAGCTTGTGATTTACTGTCTAATGAATTAAGTAATTTGCAGTGTATGCGTGGATTGCTACTTCAGTATCGGAACCCCTTAGAGGCCAGACTTTGACTGGATACTATTTTCTTTGTGATCAGGTGGTAAGTAAGACACTGATGTATTATCTTATCTAAAGTTATTTAAAACGGTGCCAAAAGTGAATTTGGACAGAAGTTTGATGGCGTTACTTTATCCCCTTTCTTATACGAAAGCTTAACATAAGCGTATTTGAACCATTCACGAAATGTTCCACTGATGAAAGACTAGTTACACAAATAAAATATCAATAAAGTTAAAGGTTCATTGCATAATGAACTTTGTTAATGTATTATCATAACCACTAGAGCTTTTGTTTTTTATTTTAACAGTTTTGTGGGTGACATTACTTCTACTGGTGTTGTGTCAGTCAGACTCGTTTTATTGTAGTTACTTGTAGTGACGCGGTTGAGTTATTCCGTAGCAGCATCTGCTTAACCTGATAACCCAGTATTTGCAATATCAGTTATAAATTGCTTACTGAAAAATCCAGCAACACTACACGCCTCTGTTAATAATACATTATTTAATCATAATGTAATACGCCCCATTCCGTCTCTGCTTTGCCTGTCTATTCCTTCACTATATAGCATATTATTTTGATATCTGATACGACTATGCTTTTCTTATAATGCATTTGCACCGGTATGAATATTACTGTCTGTGGTGTCGCACAAGTACAAAGTGCGCGCCACCTACATTCGCCGCGCGCCGCCATGCACGCACGGCGCGGCGCTCTTACAACGACAGCCACGAGCGCCCTCTGCTGCAACCCCGCTCGTGGCCACCACGGAAAGACATCGGTCACTTGGGACTGAGATAGCAACCAGTTAGGACCTTCGTAATCAGATAGGCACCAGTGAAGACTTGGCTATCAGTTAGGCACTAGGCAGGACTCTAGCTCAACTATGTATCAACATTATGCAGTACTATGTAAAAGTTAAGTATTGTATAAATTCTGTGCAATATATATCTCGTTCTAATTTACTCTAGTGTTTCTAGTTTCTGGCTGCTCCTCTCCGTACCTGCACCAGCGTGCTATCTTTATTCCTGTGTCGGTCTCATTCCACTCGGCCACCGACACCTACGACGGAAACGAGACACAAAAGCGGCGACGAGGCTGGGACACAAAACTGTCTTCTGTATTTTGCATTATAGGGCATTTACAACCGATCTGCTTCTGAGAGATACAATTTTTTTGTGTGTTACGGTAATGCATGGCCTTTTCAGAGTTTTAAAATAAATCAAGGACTGTTCTGTCAGTCATCCAAATGGCTCCTAAACCGTGGGATAAGAAATAACACTCCAACGTTGAAGACAGCCTTCATAAACACGCACTAAGAATAAACTTGCATCGCCTACCAAAAGAAAAGTAGACTACCCCGCCGAACAGTTAGCTCCAGGCAATAGAGTCAAACAGATCTAAATCGCACTGTGTTTCCCAGTCGGGGTTTCAAAATGTTCAAATGTTCAAATGTTTATATAACTTATGGGACTTAACTACGGGGTCATCAGTCCCTAAACTTACAAACTATTTATGAACTAACTAATACTAAGGACAGCACAAATATCCATGCCCGAGGGGGGATTCGAACCCCCGACCGTAGTGGCCGTGCAGACCGTGACTGGAGCGCCTCAGTCCCGTCGGCCACCGCGGCCGGCAGTCGGGGTTTCAGACACTAGCAAAGACAGTAGTATATTCCGACTCAGCGTTCTGATTGACCCGAGAAAGCAACATAAGCCACCGCAAGATGCAGCACCCAACAGTTAGACTTCGTACGCAGCTCTTGGTTAGTACTACTCTACAACTCGCCTGCCTGGATTCCACAGCCGACTGTCGCAGATCCTTTAGACTTTCTCGGTGTTTGGTATTTGGAGTGTGTTTTCAAACTGCTGGGAATTCGACCCTCGCCTGTCCGTATGCTTAGAGTGTGGCTATCCATTGGTGAACTTTACCTTTGCAAGTGCTGTACTGAACCAAGAACCTAGAACGAGTAATTTTCTGAATTCCTCAGTGTGCTACATCTACATCGGATACTCTGCAAATCACATTAAAGTGCCTGGCAGAGGGTTCATCGAAGCACCGTTATACTATTTTATCTTCCATTCCATTCTCGAATAGCGCGCGGGAAGAAACAACACCTCAATCTCTCTGTTGGAGCTCTGATTTCTCGTATTTTATTCTGATGATCATTTCTACCTATGTAAGTGGGATTCAACAATATATTTTCGCATTTCCGTAACGATGCCTCCCCTGTATCGTGACAATACGAAACGAGCTGCCCTTCATTGAACTCTTTCGATGTCCTCCGTCAAACCTACCTGATAAGGATCCCACACTGGGCAACAATACTCCAAAAATGGACGGACAAGCGTAGTGTACGGAGTTTCATTGGTAGTTCTGTTGCATCTTTTAAGGGTTCCGCCAATAAAACGGAGCCTCTGGTTCGCCTTTCCCACGACATTATCTACGTCCTCTTTGCAGTTTAAGTCTGAAGAAATAGTAATTCCTAGGTATTTTGTGGAGTTTATGACCTTCACTTTTGATTCATTTATCTTGTAAACAAAGTTTAACGGATTTCCTTTCGTACACATGAGGACGACTTCTCATTATTTAGAGTCAATTGCCAATTTTTACACCATAGTGATATGTTATTCAGATCGTTCTGTAGTTGGTTTTGATCTTCAGTTGATTTTACTAGACGGTAAATGACGGCGTCATCTGCAAACAACCTAAGAGAGCTACATAGACTTTTTCGCATGTCGTTTATGTAAATAAGGAACAGCAGAGGACGAATAACACTACCCTGTGAAACGTCCGATATCACCTCTGTTTTAGTCGATGCCTTACCATCGATTACTACGAACTGTGTCCTCTCTGACAGGAAATCCCCTATCCAATCGCAAATTTGGGGCGATATACCATAACCACGCAATTTAAAAGCCGTTTGTGAGGTACGGTGTGCCGGCCGCGGTGGCCGAGGGGACTAAGGCGCTCCAGTCACGGTCTGCACGGCCACTACGGTCGGGGGTTCGAATGCCCCCTCGGGCATGGATATTTGTGCCGTCCTAGTTCGTAAGTAGTTCATAAGTAGTTTGTAAGTTTAGGGACTGATGACCCCGTAGTTAAGTCCCATAGACTATACAAACATTTGAACATTTGAGGTACGGTGTCTAAAGCCTCCTGGAAATCAAGAAATACTGAATCGAATTGCCAACCCTTGTCGATAGCACCTATTACTTTGTGTGAATGAAGAGCTAGTTGTCTTTCGGAAGAACGATATTTTCTGTATCCGTGTTGACCTTGGGTCAATAGATGATCCTGTTCGAGATAATTCTGGTGTCGTAAAAATAACAGAATAAGAAAGGAAGAATCAAGCAATGTATAACAGTATTAAAACCATAGATTGTTTACCTATAAAATTACAACAAATTTCAGTTTACAGGAAATAAGTACTTACGTTACATTATTGCTGTGGAAAAGTTACACGCGTGAATCTTTGCACGCATAATGTAGCCCTTTAGACAAAGGCACGTCAAACATATAAAACGATAACATGTGCTGTGTAACATAGCAGATTGTGCGGCGTGCTAACCGCCGACTGACCGTCTGAGAAAGGCGTGGACACCAGGTAAACATGACACGTGGCGCAAGCGCTTAGTGACGATGCTACAGTGTCAGTAGTCAGTACATTATAAAATAGGAAACCCACAGAAGCTTAAAATGAAATAAAATAGAATTATCAGGAAATGACACCGCAGAGGTTACCGTTGACTACTAAAATTCTTTGATAATATTGGTTTAAACCCTTCAAAAACTGACTGCACGCGAGATGGAGAAGATCATTTAATACGTTACCATCTCTAGATTGTAAATGTTTAAAAATCTCGAACTCCTCCAAAAGATCGAGGTTTCGACCCTTGTCTTCTCTAGGTAAAACCAAAGTGACTTCTAGCTTTTTCGGCGTATGGTTAACAACAATAAGGTGTTCAGCGATTGTTGAGTTACGTATATTTTCTCAATTATTTCCTAACAGATGTTCTTTATATCTTACTTTCACTGCTCTGCCTGTTTGGCCAATATAATGACTGGGACAATCGTTATATATTGGCTCAGACGGTCAGTCGGCGGTTAGCACGCCCCGCAATCTGCTATGTTACACAGCATATGTTACGATTTTATATGTTTGACGTGCCTTTGTCTAAAGGCTACATTATGTGTACACAGATTCACGCGTGTAACTTTTCCACAGTAGTAATGTAATGTAAGTACTTATTTCCTGTAAACTAAAATTTGTTGTAATTTTATAGGTAAACAATCTATGGTTTTAATACTGTTGTACATAGCTTGATTGTTACTTTCTTATTCACTGTAGGTCCATGTATCTTCTGAATAAGATTGATTTATATCTACTGAAACCGAGGTAAAGTTTATTAAACTTTAATTTGCAACTGGTGGGCTGTTATTTTTACTGCTTTGAATTACCGTTGCTGTATGCAGCCATGTTTAAAAATTTGGAATTCAGGTTGTGGCGCTTTATTACTGGACATCAACGTTAAAGCCACATTTTTAATACATCGCCTTTTTAGATGTTCAGTGGCTCGAAGATCTCGTAGCTTGCCTGCCATTAACATATTGCAAAATTATGTTAGGACGTCGGGTTCTTCCAAGTCATGGAAACTTTCAATATGACACGTTTGATTTTTTACGTATATTTATTTATCCATTCTTGATAAAGCACAGAAGTAATACAAAAGAAAGACTGCATGACTACACTTTGACTGACAACAATGCTAATTACTGATTGATTACTACTTTAAGACTGACAGATTACTAACATTATACTGACTCCCTACTAACATTATACTGACTTTATACTAACATTATAGGCCTACTGACTTTATACTACTACTCGTGTTCGCACCAATTCGCGGGTATTAATATCTGTTATAGTTTTTCTAGAACATTCTAGAACACGGAAGTTACAAAGTTTTACATTTAACATTTTGTTCATGAAACAATTTTGCTTTACGTGGAGATACACAATATTATGACAAATGTAATAATAAGTTTTTCGTATGAAAATAAACAATACAAAAGATCGCAAGTAAATAACAATTGGCGCAGTGCAGTGTTAATATATGTTTCCATTATTGTTCGTCATTAAGCATCAATAATTTAATTAAGTTTGTTAGAAGACCCAAGTAATGCAAATGATAGTCAATGTGACTCGACAGAAGCGCTGTAAAATGCTTGTTGTGGTCTTCAGTCCGGAGACTGTTTTGATGCAGCTCTCCACAACACCCTATCCTGTGCAAGCCTCTTCATCTCCACATAAGAATGGCAACCTACATCTGTCTGAATCTGCTTACTGTATCCATATCTTGGTCTTCCTCTGCGATTTTTACCCCACACACTTCCCTCTAATACTAAATTCACAATTCCTTGATGTCTAAGAACGTGTCCCACCAATCTATCCCTTCTTTTAGTCAAGGTATGCCAGAAATTTCTTTTCTCCACAATTCTGTTCAGTACCTCCTCATTAGTTACGCGATCCACCCACCTAATCTTCAACATTCTTCTGTAGCACCACATTTCAAAAGCCTCAATCCTCTTCCTGTCCGCACTGTTTATCGTCCATGTCTCACTCCCATACAAGGCAACACTCCATACAAATGCCCTCAGAAAGGACTTCCTTAGGGTTAAATCAATATTCGATGTTAACAAATTTCTCTTTTTCAAAAACGCTTTTCTACCCATTGCCATTCTGCATTTTATATCCTCTGTACTGCGACCATCAATTGTTATTTTACTGCCCAAGTAACAAAACTCATCTACCTCCTTTATTGCTTCGTATCCCAATCTAATTCCTACAGCATCACCTGATTTTTATACACTGCACTCCATTACCCTAGTTTTGCTCTTATTAATGTTCATCTTATATGTACCTTTCAGCACACTGTCCATTCCGTTCAATTGCTCTTCCAGGTCCTTTGCTGTATCTGACAGAATTACTATGTCGTCAGCAAAACGCAATGTTTTTAATTCTTCCCCCTGAACTTTCATTCCTTCACCAAATTTCTCCTTGCTTTCCCTTATAGCTTGTTCAATGTACAAATTGAATAACATTGGAGAAAAGCTACAACCCTGTCTCACTCCCTTCCCAATCACTGCATCCCTTTCATGCCCTTCAACTCTGACAACCGCTGTCTGCTTTTTGTACAAGTTGTAAATAACCTTACGCTCCCTATATTTTACTCCTGCTTGCTTCAGAACTTGAAAGAATTTATTCCAATCAAAATGCTTATGTAATAAAAACGTGGAATATTAGGTTACAATACTAAGACCAACTATGGTATCGAATACTTCAATATTACAAATAAACGGAAACCTCCTGGCTAAATACATTACAATGTGCATATTTTTTTCTGGCATTGAATAACTTTATGCCGCGGTGGAGTAGCCGAGCGGTCTAAAGCGTCTCGCTGCGGAGCGCGCGGTTGCTCGCCGTGAAGGTTCGAGTCCTCCCTGGGGCATGGGTGTGTGTGTTTGTCCTTAGGTTAGTTTGCCTAGGTTTAAGTAGTTTGTAAGCTACGGACTGATGACCACGCAGTTTGGTCCGATAGATTTTAAAAAAAAAAAAAAAAAAAAAAAAAAAAAAAAAAAAAATAAAATAAAATAAAAATGAAATAACTTTATGTAATTAAAATGAGTCATTGTAAATGGGTTGGTGGCCCCTTCGACACAGCACACCGTGTTCGTACTGAGGCAGCCGTGTCCAGTCTCGACGCACAGTACACGTCCGCACAGGTCGTCCGCCGGTGCCGCAGCCAGAACCTTGCAGTGCAAAGAACTGCGACCGCAGCGCCATCGCGACAGGGGCGACCGACGCCCACTCGCCGCCTGTGCCCGCCTGACGCCGCCATTTTTCCTCTCCACACGCACACACACACACACACACACACACACACACACACGCTGTCGGCGCGTGCCTACCTGTCGTCGGGCCGGCCACCGCCGCCACCGCCAGCGACGCCCACGCGCCGCGCAGTCCGCCAACTCAATCACGGAGAGCGGCGCACTATCTCACCGCCAGCGGCTGGGAGCCCCCCAGACTGTTACAGGCCCAAAGGTTGGCAGCGGCGCGAGATAGCAAGTGGCGGCGGCGAAATACGGGCCGCTGTGGCAGCGCTACACATCAGCCGGTAAGTACGCTGTGGCAGACGGTGTCTGGTTGGACCGGAAACTCACTTAGTGGGACCGCATACAACACATGACCGACCGGGCAAACGCGATGCTCAGACGACTACCCGATGCTCGACAGGCAAAGCAAAGTTAATAGGCGGGTGTCGAGAAACATCTGAGACCTCTGATGACGTACGGTGCTCCATGATGGGCTTACGCAGCACCGACACGGCTGCACCACTTGCAGCTCATACAGAACAAGGTACTACGTATCATAAGCAAAGCGCACCTTCACCGTGAAAACTGCCTTGATACTCTCACTGAGCTATTCAAAAAACACACCGCACGGCTGTACAAAAACTCTACACCCTCTAACAACACTTTCATTTTTAATCTGGGTAACTACGATCATAACCATAGGTGGAAGGTAACCGACCTAAAACACCATTCCTCCGGAACAGATAAGACCGTATGGTAGGCTTAACTAGCACAAACAAATCATTGCACATCAGCAAACTGACTGGCTATGCCAGATGAACTAATACAGCTAAGTAACTGGCGACAGCAGGTAACACCAGCAAGTACGACACACAAGCAAATCCCACACGCAACCCTCACACGCATAGGTTGATACCAAAGACGGCCACTCATTCGTCAATGTTTCTTGATGCAGCCAGCGACCGCTGATAGTGGCCACGAGACATCCCGGTACTAGCTGCAGTGGGGCGACTCATCAGACCGGATTGACAAATTTACGACACACACGCAATGGAAATGGTACCGTGCTTGCACGATACCCATTAACTGTCAGAACCCAAATCCTTGCATAATCTGTTGCAGATAGCAAGAAATCCACAACTGTTCTTACTACCCGTCCATGACTGTCGCAAAAGGTTTTCTTTCCCTTGTCAACTTGCAAAAAAAAAAAAAAAAAAAAAAAATGTTCAAATGTTTGTATAGTCTATGGGACTTAACTACGGGGTCATCAGTCCCTAAACTTACAAACTATTTATGAACTACTTACGAACTAGGACGGCACAAATATGCATGCCCGAGGGGGGATTCGAACCCCCGACCGTAGTGACCGTGCAGACCGTGACTGGAGCGCCTTAGTCTCCTCGGCCACCGCGGCCGGCTGTCAACTTGCCTTGCCACTTTTCTCCCTCTGCCCTTACAACCGCCCTTGTTTCAAAAAGCTTTCGACCAGTATTGAGTGGGTCATCATGCAAGTGCGAGCGTGGAGGGGCTCCACTCATGTTTTTTTTTTTTTCCTTTTTTTTTTCCTTCCTCACACAACCAAGTGGAACCTCCAGGGAACCTACGAGTTGATTCGGCAAATATTAACAAGAACAACATTGTTTAGGTTACGAAGTATTTCATCAAGCTTCGGATCGTAATGATCTACACTCCTCAAAAAATCACAGGATCGGTTGAGATAACTAGGTATGAAATATTGTCATCGCCAGAATGAACTAAACTGATTCGACTTCTTTCTCTCCGTTCTACGGAGTGGAACAACAACATTACGGCAAGCGAGATGTTATTAATAACGGAAAGTTGCTGCAGAAGGGGTTGCTGTTCACTTCTGTGCACTCTACTAAACGAACTACACAAGCTGTTTTGTTCACATACTGTAGTCAGCAAGTAGTCCATGCAACAACAGCGTGACTTACCTGCAGCTATGACATGGAGAGCCATAGGAAGCGCGACAGGCGTCTAAGTCTACATGTGCCTGGCAGAGGGTTCATCGAACCACCGTTATACTATTCATCTCCCATTCCATTCTCGAATAGCGCGCGGGAAGAAAGAACACCTGAATCTCTCTGTTAGAGCTCTGATTTCTCGTATTTTATTCTGATGATCATTTCTACCTTTGTAGGTAGAATATTTCCGCATTCGGAGGAGAATGTTGGCGATTAGAATTTCGTACGTAGCCGACGCCGCAGCGATAAGCGCCGTTGTTGTAATGATTCCCATCCCAGATCCTGTATCATTTCCATGACTCTGTCTCCACTGTATCGTGACAGTACAAAACGAGCTGCCCCTCTTTAGACTCTTTCGAGTCTCCTTCAAACCCACCCAATAAGGATCTAACACTGGGCAGAAATACTCCAAATGAGAACTGACAAGCGTGGTGTATAAAGTCTCTTTAGTACTGTCGCATGTTTTAAGTGTTCTGCCAGTGAAACGCAGTCTCCGGTTCGCCTTTTCCACGACATTATCTACGTGTTCTTTCCAGCTTAAGTGTGATATAATAATAATCCTACGTGTTTAGTGGAATTCACAGCCTTCACTTTTGATTGATTTACCTTGTAAACAAAGTTTAACGGATTTCCTTTCGTACTCATGTGGCCGACTTCATACTTCTCATTATTTAGAGTCAATTGCCATTTTTTTCTGTTTTAAACCGTTCTGCAGTACTTTTTGCAGACTGAGGTGACTGCAGTTATTGGACTGTTCCTAAGTGTAATTTCCAGACCCCAAACGCACCATAACATGGTGGTGGACGAATGTTATGTGTAGGTCTCAGTATTTGCGAACGTATTGTATCTTTGTCTTACATACTGGCACTTTGACTGCTCAGAGGTATAGAGAAGAGATGCTTCGCCCTTTCGCTGTGCCCACAGAGTTACACTGGTGGACCAAAGATTGAGGCTGAGGGAACTGAACGTATGGAGTGGCCAGCGTGTTAACCGGCCTTAACCCCAACTGAACTGTCTGGAATGCACTTGGCAGACGTATTACAGACGCACCAGGCTAGCACACCCCAGAACGATTGCAGAGAAGAATTAATTTAGTCTTTTAACCTAAAAGTTAAATCCTAAAAATTATTAGAGACAGTTTTGCATTGATTGATTTATGGCCAAATATCCATCAAGAGCTGATTGAAAATTTCAGTGTGTCCATGATACGTGGGTGTTTGACTGTTATGGCCATCTGAGATGAAGGCAACTTTTTCACTACTGCGGTAGCCCCATGGTGCCTCGCTCTAAGTAAATGCCATAACGCTGAAAGTAGTCTGTTATTAAAATTGTTTCAGCCCTTTATGAATATGGAGGTAATGTGGGAGGAAATTTTCAGTTACAGAATGGGTAGCTGAAACCACATCATTCAGAGACACACGCATTAAGCTTGGCAGTACACTACAATCCTGGAACACATGAAAGCAGCTGCAAAATGATGTGTCGGCAGCATCATGACGAGGTGGTGGGCATCTTGATCACGAATTTTAAATTATACTCTGCATTGACGGACTCATGTTTGGGGAGGAAGTGGGTCACTATTCTTAAGTACTACGTAGTGTGTGACCGCGCGGAATTCCATAGCCTTTACAAACAGAAATTAATTTAGAATAAGCGAGTAAAGCACACACGAGAATTAGTATACAAGAAAGCTAGTATTAATAAAAGCATGGCTGAAGGCCAAACTAACGACCATTACGAAAGAAAGTGGTGCAATGGTCATACAAGACAGGAAAGACGGAATAAAAGAAGAAAATCTAAGAAATATTTAGCATACTCGCAGATAAAGTAACGACGCGAAAAGCCAGATAAAAACAGCAAGGAGGTTCAAACACAGTAAGTTTACACAAAGGCTGAAGCCCACACATGTGTATTCTAACTTGAGCAAAACTGGACACACAATCATCACTGAAATAAAAATGCAAATAATAAATTTTCACTGAATTTAATGGAGTTCTGTAAATTAAGAAACACTTTGCCTCGCATAGAAAAAGAATTACTCAAAAAAGACTGCCTGATCACAAAGAAAGTAAAGTCCTAACAGCATGCCTTTCCCTCAGCATGATTCGGCGGAATGAAGAATGAAAACTAAAGCTCTCAGGCCACAGATAAAACCTCCCCGCGCCATATACCAGATGTAGAGCGCGCTAAAAGCGACACAGAGTGCGTTCAGAGACTAGTGTTTACCAACCCTTGCTACCTGGCCAAGACAATTCCCTCTTCAACCGCTCACAGAGAGGTCTCCTGTTACCTCTTTCTTCCAAGATTAGGTTGGTACGACTCTAAGAACACGGCCACCTCGCCACCTTGCTAAGTAAGCTTGTCTCTGGCCACCCAGCAGACGCCAGCGCAGACGACAAACGAACCCATGCGATCTTAACTATAGCAAAACGAGGCCTAAAGCGGGAGGCGGCGACTGTAAGCCATTGCGCGGCAGCCAGTCAACATTAAGAGCACACATTCACATTCACATGAACACGTAAGTTCAGTCACACGGGTGGAAACATTTATAAATATGGGACAAACATATATAAACATGGGCCATTGATGATTAAAATAATTAACACGTAGATAGATAACAATAATGGTGCAGAAACACTTTAGGTTAATGAATAAATCAAAATGGAACACAAACATACAATCAGTTGACGTGTTTCAACGCTATGTAAACCTCAAATAAACAGCTGAGGCAGCAAAATATGAAACCATATCATACACAAATTACAATTTTAACCAATATCCTAATATCTGAATAAAATACATCACCATATGTATATTGTGTCTGATTTCTCACCTGATCTCGTAATTGTTCTGAACAGTGTAGAAGGGATGGGCATTCGTAGCCTTTCATGACCCATGCATCGAATTCAAATATTTCAGGTCGGGGGCTGCCTCGTAAAGTGACGCAACAGCAGAGCTCCTAGCTCCTAAAGTCGAAACTATCGCCTCCGTGACGTTGGTGTTCATGGGCTATAATATGGTCGTAACTAGAAGAGGAATAATTAAGTTTGAATCAAGAACAAACATTATGTTCATCAGTCCAGTCCCTACACTCAGAAACCACTTAAATTGAATTACACCAGGGACAATACACATCCCATGCCAGGGGAATGACTCGAACCACGGGCACCCATTGACTAGAATGACGCCTTTACCACGCGGTCATTCCGCGTGCCAAAACCAATAAGAAGGAAAGACATATAGGGAAGTCACAGTTGATAAAAAAATACATTTAGTCAATAAAACATAAAAATGCAATTAAATCGATATTCAGTATAATAAGACTGCCAAAAAAACAAGACCGTATGAGGATAAACGTACACTACTGGCCATTACAATTGCTTCACCAAGAAGAAATAAAGATGATAAACTGGTATTCATTGGAAAAATATTTAATACTAGAACTGACATATGATTACAGTTTCACGCAATTTGGGTGAATAAATCCTGACAAATCAGCACCCATAAAAAGCACTTCTGGCTGTAATAATGGCCTTGATACTCCTAGGCATTGAGTCAAACAGGGCTTGGATGGCGTGTACAGGTACAGATGCCCCTGCAGCTTCAACACGATACCACAGTACATCAAGAGTAGTGACTGGCGTATTGTGACGAGCCAGTTGCTCGGCCAACATTAACCAGACGTTTTCAGTTGGTGAGAGATCTGGAGAATGTGCTGGCCAGGGCAGCACTCGAACATTTTCCAGATAGGCTCTTAAAGGACCTGCAACATGCAGTCGTGCATTATCCTGCTGATATGTAGGTTTTACAGTGATCGAATGAAGTGTAGAGCCACGGGTCGTAACACATCTGCAATGTAACGGCCACTGTTCACAGTGCGAACAAGAGGTGACAGACACATATAACCAATGGCACCCTATACCATCACGCCGGGTGATACGCCAGTATGGCGATGACGAATAAATGCTTCCAATGTGCGTTCACCGGATGCGACCATCATGATGCTGTAAACAGAACCTGGATTCATCCGAAAAATGACGTTTTGCCATTCGTGCATCCAGGTTCATCGTCGCGTACACCATCGCCGGCGCTCCTCTCTGTGATGCAGCGTCAAGGATAACCGCAGCCATGGTCTCCGAGATGATAGTCCATGCTGCTGCAAATGTCGTCGAACTGTTCGTGCAGATGGTTGTTGTCTTGCAAACCTTCTCATCTGGACTCAGGGATCGAGACGTGGCTGCACGATCCGTTACAGACATGCGGATAAGATGACTGTCATCTCGACTGCTAGTTATACGAGGCCGTTGGGATCCAGCACGGCGTTCTGTATTGCCCTCCTGAACCCACCGATTCCATATCCTGCTAACAATTTAGCAATTTCGCGATACGATAAACCGCAATCGCGATAGGCTACAATCCGACTATCAAAGTCGGAAACGTGATGGTACGCATTTCTCCTCCTTAAACGAGGCATCACAACAAAGTTTCAATAGGCAACGCCGGTCAACTGCTGTTTGTGTATGAGAAATCGGTTGGAAACTTTCCTCATGTCAGCACGTTTTAGGTGTCGCCACAGGCGCCAACCTTCTGTGAATGCTCTGAAAAGCTAATCATTTACATATCATAGCATCTTCTTCCTGTCAGTTAAATTTCGCGTCTGTAGCACGTCTGTAATAATTTTAATGGCCAGGAGTTTAGTAACTTTGTGGTTCAAACAGTGATAAAGGTTGCTGCAAAACAATAAATAGCTTTAAAGAAGCAACATAAAATTTTCACATATTCACAGAATATATCACATCAACTGCGAATGGGCGAAGCTGAAAATGTGAATATGAACGGAAAAATAAGTACAGGATCAAAAGTGACGTCTGTTCTTTCGGAAAAGACGCTACATGTATATGTAAAATTATTATTTTAAGAAATATAGAAACAATGAAGCAGATACATTAAACTGAGTTAAGCCAGAAACAATGGAAGATCTATAAAGCAGCAACAATAAAGAACAGGGTTAAACCAGAAATATAAAGGAGCTATGAATGGTTTATACATTGGTTGACAAATTTACCTACATGTAGCAATTTGGAAATAAGGGGAGCCACTTGGATAACTAGAAAAGCTGCTAGAGTCTTCCAGTACCTCTTGCAGATATGATAAGACATTATCACGCAAACAACTTCAGGGCCCACAATGAAATGATTGACCAGCAATTGTCAAATATTAACCAATGCTTCGAAAACATACTAGGACAATCAGGTCCACAGTAATATATACCTTAGAAACTAGCAAGCGTAAAACAACTATATCTAACGTCCTTCAGACCTAATGAATGTTAAGACAGAACAAGACTAAAATCTTAATTACAGTAAGTATGAGTTTGCCTTGTTCTTTTTTTTTTTTTTTTTTTTTTTTTTTTTTTTTTTTTTTTTTTTTTTTTTTTTACGCGAGGACTTACGAGTGTAGGAATGGTGTTCGGGAAAATTAAACTGTTTTGAACTGTTGACAATTTCATGTCGAGTACTCGCGAAATATACATAATTTCTGTATTTCAAAAACTTGTGATTACTTACTTGGGGAAAGTGCCACCACTTTCTTATCGCAGACAGTGCAACTGTTTAACATTTTATTGAGTTAATTATTAATATTTTATGTGACCACTTTGAATGAGGAACCAATTTGATCGCATAAACATTATTCAACAGAATCTCTGACTTTGCGTATAACATTTGCAAGCGTTAGAATAAAAAACAATTTTCTTAAAAGGGCAACCACAGCTTAAATACATATTTATGGAATTCTCTACACAATCACCACAAAAATAAAGATTGAAAATTAAAATTTACTTCGATGATGTCTTAGGTGGAGGTGTATAAAGAATGAAATCGCAACAGCTGTCAAGATATATTTATTCCGACACTACCGGTTACTCATCAGTAAAGATGCATCTTCAGGTGAATGACATAAGAAAATGATTACATAATAATTGAAACAGCGTCCAACTTTCAGGGTACCTTGTTAAAACATTCCCACGATACCCTGAAAGTTGGACGCCGTTCCAATTATTATGTAATCATTTTTTTATGTCATCCACCTGAAGATGCATCTTTACTGATGAGAAACCGGTAGTGTCGGAATAAACACATCTTGACAGTTGTTGCGATTTCATTCTTTACACACCTCCACCTAAGACATTATCGAAGTCAATTTTAATTTTCAATCTTTATTTTTGTGGTGATTGTGTAGAGAATTCCATAAATAGTTAGGATAAAACCCTTTTTATTAATGAACCAGTTATTTTATGTAATATTTCTTATTTGTTTCACAAACTTCAGCCTATGTATAGAGTATTTTTTTTTAACTACAGGATCACACGTAAAAGATAATATCTGTAACAACGGTAGTTGTTGGAGTGTGAAAGATTACATGTACGATTCGACCTTAAGAAAACACCGAGCCAAACTTCTATATCAGAACCGTACATAACTCAACACGCAGGTTCTTACAGCGCAGAGTCACACTTGCTTTACTCTTACAAGGGGCCGGCCGCGGTGGCCGAGGAGACTGAGGCGCTCCAGTCACGGTCTGCACGGCCACTACGGTCGGGGGTTCGAATCGCCCCCCGGGCATGGATATTTGTGCCGTCCGTAGTATCAGGTAGTTGATAAGTAGTTTGTAAGTTTAGGGACTGATGACCCCGTAGTTAAGTCCCATAAGCTTAACAAACATTTTAACATTTCTTACAAGGGGAACACCAAGTATGGTACGAACGAATTTTGACGGGTCGCAGGTATGTTGTGCGTGAACTCCTCCAGACCACCAATCTGAAAGCATTTGTTCTAATGCGCCTCCGATTCTACGAAATTAGAGATCAACAGAAAGTCATTGTCACTACGTTAATCAGTGTGATGTAAGACTGTCACACAAATGGCCCATAGCTCAAATCCTTCTGGAATATCTCTCTCTTTTTATTTTTTACACACTTGTCCGACGATTGACTGTGTAAAATTGTATTCCTTTTTCCAACTTTATCAATTCTTATTGCAAAGTTATATGGGGTAATTACAGTTACATGTGAACGATACGCTACCAATGACTAGCCGCCTGGCAGCAGCATAATAAGCCGCTGGGACACGTCAAGTGGACACACACTGCATTCGGAAGTATATCAAATGTTTGTATAGTCTATGGGACTTAACTACGGGGTCATCAGTCCCTAAACTTACAAACTACTTATGAACTACTTACGAACTAGGACGGCACAAATATCCATGCCCGAGGGGGGATTCGAACCCCCAACCGTAGTGGCCGTGCGGACCGTGACTGGAGCGCCTCAGTCCCCTCGGCCACCGCGGCCGGCCAGTATATCAACAGTGGGGCCGGGGACTGTAAACGCAGCCAGCAAATGTTATAGGTGATAACTACAGGCGGTTTACTGATCTTTCAATCGCCGTAAAAGTGTGTTTCGAAATAACAAATTAAATAAAAGAATTTTTTACAACATATGCAATCAAATATAAAGTGAGATATCAAGTCGAAATTCAAACATTGATTCGAAAATGAAAAATGTAAATTCAAACTTTGATTCCGAAACTGAAAGTGAAGTCAGAAGAAGGCCTATTCTTTGTACTCAAAACTAATGAGGGCTGTTAGCTGAGTGTTTCTTGTGTGTCTGGAGGACTTCCGTAATTTCCACACTCCAGTAATTCAAAATAAAATAAAGTAATCTCTAAAATTGTTTACCATCAGTATGAAGTCATCTAATAATGTCTGAACAATTACTTTTAGAATCATAAGATGAGCATAATTTCAATATCTCAAAAATTAGCAATGTATACGACTACTAAATCAAAATACAGAAAAATTAAACTTAAAATAAGCAAATTTTGAATGGCTCGTGCAATTTTGAACAAACTCTGGTTTTGATGATAGCTTATTGTCTGTAGCTATCACTTGAAAGCGACTAACTTGTAAAAACTTATTTAATGACTGATATAAATTTGTAATAGAAATATAAATAGATCATAATCTCCACACTAACACTGAAAGATACAAGCAGCGTAAGTTACCTCATTTATATTTAATTTATAGTGTAGATTTATTGTACATCATCATTTTTTCGATTTCCGTCGTCCTTAGTTGCATATGAAATTGGTGGAGGTGTATTACCGTCTTTAGCAACTAAATGAAAGGCGTTTTTTTTGTGTGCCATACGCGTTTCGCTTCTTTATTTGTGAATCAACATCAGTGGCCTGTATTACATGTTATTTTTGTATAATATTGTAGTACAGTCATAATATTATAGGTATTTTTCACAGTATGGCAGTTAAAAGTCTTGTTACAATTTCTAAAGTTCGGATCTACTAGGTTAGAAACAACTTCTGTAGCACTAGCTTTTGCAAAGTTATTTTAATTATCCAGTTTTTGGCCCTACTTACGGTTTTCTGTGTTATTCCATGTGTGTCTTCATGGAGATGTTTGTGAGGTCTTCAGTTGGATATGATATTTTCGGTCTTGATGAAAATCCTTGCATCACCACTTCACTGTGTAGGGGATAGGACATAAACCTGAAATCCGATCCAACAGCACGTTTCCAAACACACATAAAAACAACCTCAAAGCCACCAAATACATGTTCACAGATAAACAAAAACAATACGTCACACAGAAGAACCCTAGAGCACCCACACTCAGAAGCCAACCCAAGGTACATAAACAAAATCTCCCAGTGAGACCTGTAATCAACTACAGGAATGCACCATCATACTATGTGGCAAAACAAATGAACAAAATCCTATTCGAACATTATCAAATGGAGAACAACAGAACAGTGAAAAACACAAATGAACTTATAACACAAATAAAAACCTTACACATTCCACAAACAGCAACAGTCATCTCTTTTGACATAGAAAGCAAGTATACCTCAATACCCACCACAGATAGAGTAAAACTAATTGAAGATAACCTAATGGCTCACAACAAACTACCCGTAGAGAATAGTAGAGAAATAACCAAAACTCTTAAGGTAGTCATATCCCAAAACTACTTTGAAGTTGAAAAAGAATTTTACCTACAAAAAGACGGACTGCCAATGGGATCCCCTATATCAAGAACACTGGCAAATATCTTCATCAACGACATAGAAAATATTATATTTAACACAGTCATTACAGAGAAAAAATACAAAATTGTCTACTGTTACAGATTTGTAGATGACATGATCTGTATGGTAGATGAATCAGCAGAGAGAATACAACAGCTCCACACAGACATAAACAGTATACACAGCAACATTCAATTCACGATGGAGAAAGAAACAAACAGACAGATACACTTCTTGGACATAACAATAAAGAGAAACAATGATAATCACACATTTGACATCTTCGAAAACCAACAGCAACAGGCACAATCATACATGCCACTTCCAACCAGCCCCATAATCAAAAACTAGCAGCTCTAAGACACATGATACATAGACTAAACAATGTCCCACTAAGCAAGGAAAAGTATGGGAAAGAATTGAAAACAATACAACTTATAGCTAAAAGCAATGGCTATAACACCCAAACAGTAGATAGACTAAACCAAAAAATCAAAACACAACTAGTGAAAAATTCCAAGAAGCTCACAAACACAGACAAGGCAGCACAAACAGACACACAAAACACCAACACTCATGACACAATCAGCAAAACTAAATGGTACACCCTTACATACAAACACAAATCAACACACAAAATAGCAAACATACTAAATAAGCAAGGGTTACAAATTGCCTATAGAACAAGAAACACACTTCTGTCACAGTTGCGAACAACAGATAAACCAGACAAATATGAAGGGGAAGGTATATACCAGCTAGAATGCCAAGAATGTAAATCAGTATATCTGAGAATGACAGGCAGAAACTTCAAAACCAGATATAAAGAACATATAAGAAGCTGGAAGTATGAAAATAGCCACTCCACCTTTGCAGAACACCTGATAGAACACGGACATGAACCATCCACCATGGAACAAGATATGAAAATTATTAGGACCAATAATCGTGACACTACAAGAAAACTTTCATATTCAGAGAGCCCTGGCAATGAATAAGAAAGTGATCAATGATCAGATCAACATAAGTAACAACTCACTTATCAAGCTGGCCACAAAAACAGTGAAAAACAGTAATGAAACATGAAATGCCCTACCTCCTTCTCCCTCTCGGTCCCCTCCCCTCTCCCCCTACTCCCATATTCACAAAAAACTAACACAAATAACAACACACACACACACACACACACACACACACACACACACACACACATTCACAAAAAACTAACACAAATAACAACACACACACACACACACACACACACACACACACACACACACTCTGTCTACACAGACACCAACACAAACAAAAAACAGCTGATACACTCAGAGACACAAGGAACACGAACGAGAGACAGACGAAAAGCGACAGTTGGCAACACTAAACATTGTAAACCAGTGTCGTAACTATGGCTGGGGGGGTGATGAGGGGGATAGAACCCCCCCCCCCCCCCCCAGAACCCGAAAAAAAAAGAAAGAAAGCAATCTGGTAAAGGTAAAGATTGAAAACTTGTGGTGTTTCACCATAATCTTTCATTGGATATGAGTGAATTAGTTTCTTCAACAGGAGTGGTAGATGGTAGTCTGTCTAGAAACTGACTAAAATTTGGTCGTCAAGCAGATCTATTCCCCTCTCCCCCCCAAAGCCAAGTCCTAGTTACGCCACTGTTGTAAACAAACGTTCAAAACGAGTACACAGTGAAGTGGTGATGCAAGGGTTTTCATCAAGACCGAAAATACCACATCCAACTGAAGATCTCACAAACATCTCCATGAAGACACACATGGAATAAAACAGAAAATCGTAAGTAGGGCCAAAAACTGTATAATTAAAATAACTTTGTAAAAGTTAGTGCTACAGAAGTTGTTTCTAACCTAGTAGATCCGAACTTTAGAAATTGTAATGCTTCATAAATTCTGATGCTTCATAAATAAAGAAGCGAAACGCTTATGGCACATAAAAAACGCCTTTCATTTAGTTGCTAAAGACGGTAATACACCTCCACCAATTTATTGTACAATTTGCCAATAATGTACGTGAATATTGTGTGGCATCAGCGGTCAACCCCCTGAAAGGTGGTTTGTCTATTTATTTATTTCAGGCCTTATTTAATACTAATTAATAGACTTTTTTGTATGTAAATAATATTATATTAGTAAGAATGTGCTTTAAGATGGTCAGTTTTTACTTAAGGAAATATCTCATGTTAAGATGTATACGATTTTGGAAGGGATGGCGATCGGCCAATGAGAAAGCGGCCGATGGACAGAACTGGTGGGCAGTGTGTATTTAACAGAGGGGAGATGACGAACGGCGTGCGCGGAAAAGGGAACTCCATGCCTAGTCTTGGCAGAAGAAACACCCTGCTGGATGATGCGACTGATTCCATCGGGCAGAGTGTCAACATTTGCTCAGCGAACGGTCGCTTCTGGGGACTCTAAATTAGGCGAGGACAAGTGAACTACAGTGCAGGTGATACATGTTTATGTTTTTGCACAAGAACTTATGAATGCAGAAATGTTGTTCGAGAAACTTAAACTGTTTTGAACTACTGACAATTTCATGACGAGTGCTCGAGAAATGTACAGAGTTTCTGTGTTTCTTAAAGTTATGATTCCTTAGTTGCTGAAAGTGCTTATCGCAGACAGTGCAACTGTTTAAAATTTCTTGCAATTGATTATTAATATTTCTTCTAACGACTTCCAATAAGGAACCAATTTGGCTGAATAAACCTTGTTGTTGTGGTCATCAGTCCGCAGACTGGTTTGATATCTTTTATATCTGCTTACTGAATTCTGCTTACGATTCCTTAATCTCTCAGAATGTGTCCCAGCAACTTATCTTTTCTCTTAGCATATGCCAGAAGCTCCTACTCTCCCCAATTCTGTTGAACACCTCCTCATTAGTTATGCGATCTACCCATCTAATCTTCATCATTTGTCAGTAGCACCACATTTCAAAAGCTTCTATCATATTTTTGTATAAACTCCTTATCGTCCATATTTCACTCCTATATAATGCTGCACTGCAGACAAATGCTTTCGCAAAAACCTTCCAAACATTTAAACTAATATTGGATGTAAACAAATTTCGCTTCTTCAGAAACGCTTTCCTTCCCATAGCCATTCTGCACTTTATATCTTCTTTACTTCGGCCATCAGAAGTTAGTTATCTTGCTACCCAAATAACAAAACTCATCTACTACTTTTATTGTCTCATTACGTAATCTAATTCTTTCAGCTCGATTTTCTGACACTTATTTACTTGTGTTAACCTCTTTTCAAGACATTGTCCATTCCATTTAATTGCTCTTCCAGGCCCTTTGCTGTTTCTGACAGTATTAGTATGTCATCAACGAAGCGCAAGGTTTTTATTCCCTCTCCCTGGATTTTAATTCCCTCCCCAAATTTCTTCTTCCATTCCTTAACAACTTGCTCAATGTACAGATTGAACAACATTGGGGAAAGGGTACAACCCTGTCTTACTCCCTTCCAACCATGCGCTTCGAGTCTAATAATTAGTATCTAGTTTTTGTATAGGTTGAATATAAGCCTTCGCTCCCTATATTTTACCGCTGATACTATCAGAATTTCAGTCGATCAAGCCGCGACGGAGCGGCCGTGCGCATTAATGCGCTATGCTGTGATGCACGATGTCGTTCCCCCTCAGGGGTAGGAATTCCCCCTCGGGCATGAATGTTTGTGCCGTCTTTGGTATAAGGTAGTTCATAAGTAGTTCGTAAGTTTAAGCTTCACAAACATTTGAATATTTGATATTCCAGTCAACACTGTTAAAAACTTTCTTCAGATCCACAAACGCTAAAAACGTAGGTTTCCCTTTTCTTAACTAATCTTCTAACATAAGTCGCAATGTATTACCTCGTGTTTTCCTGTATTTCTCCTAAATCCTAATTGATCTTCCCTCATCTCAATTCCATGTTTTTGTATTCGTCTGTAAGTAATTCGTGTTAGTATTTTTCAACCATGACTTATTAAACTGATAGTTCTACAATCTTCACATTTTTCTGCACTTGATTTCTTAGGAACTAGAATCATTATGTTCTTCAGACCGCTCGGCTAATTCTGCGTTGTTGGTTCCCCTGTCTGATACATCTTGTTTACCAGCTGGGACAATTTCTTCATGACTGGCTCTCGTAACGATAACAGCAGTTCAGGCGTAACATCATCAACTCTAGGGCCTTGTTTCTACTCAAATCTTTTAGTTCTGTGTCAAATTCTTCTCACAGTATCGTATCTTCTATCTCATCTAATGACATCCGTTCTTTCTCTAACACTAACAAGGAGACTACATGAGTATCGAATTGTAGAATTTCTTTTATATTTCAGGTACGTGAAGTTGAGAACTTAAATAACAATCAACGAAAGTCATTTGACTCAATGCATACTGTAAACCATCAGCTGTTTATTATTTTTCCAAAGTTCTACCGGTTTCGGTTATAAACCATCTTAACGGAAGAGAACTAGACAGACTGATTAAACAGGTGCATTATGTGCCGCCTTATGCATACTGACATGCATGTCACACAATAAAAATAAATAAGACGTCACTAGGCATCAAGTCTTGGTTAAAAACATAAAAGCAATGCCAGGTTTTGTAATAGACCTTGGTTCACCATCACACACCCTGGCATTGCTTTTATGTTTTTAACCAAGACTGGAAGCCTAGCGACGTCTTATTTACTTTTATTGTGTGACATGCAAGCCAGTGTGCATAAGGAGGCACATAATACACCTGTTTAATCAGTCTGTCTAGTTCTCTTCCGTGAAGATGGTTTATAACCGAAACCCGTAGAAGTTTGGAAAAATAATAAACTGCTGATGATTAAAAATGTTCAGTCTCTGTTGCAATATTTTATTATCCAATAACGCGTTTCGCGCTGTTAGCGCATCGTCA
This sequence comes from Locusta migratoria, assembly GCA_026315105.1. Classification (NCBI taxonomy): domain Eukaryota; kingdom Metazoa; phylum Arthropoda; class Insecta; order Orthoptera; family Acrididae; genus Locusta; species Locusta migratoria. The sequence goes on from CM048745.1 coordinate 874,120,882, forward strand.
GATTGGGCGGAGATGGAGCCACAGAGCTATCTATAGCTGTGTAGGAGGAACCTTAACAATTGTTGTCATTGGGCGCCATAGCAGCAGAGGAGTCGCTGTCGCTAGTTATTAAAAATACTACCAGTTGTAAACGTGGACCTACCGCGACAGCGACTCCTCTGCTGATATGGCGCCCAATGACAACACAAATTGTGAAGATACCTCCTCCACAGCTATAGATAGCTCTGTGGCTCCATCTACGCCCAATCTGACGATGCGCTAACAGCGCGAAACGCGTTATTGGATAATAAAATATTGCAACAGAGACTGAACATTTCTTAATTATTCAACACTGTTGCTGCACCAGCCGCCACCACCACCAACATGGAATGGAATGAAATGTAAACTGCTAATGGTTTGCAGTATGCATTTCCTCAAATATCTTACGGCTGTTGAACCTCATCTCAATAAAAATTTGATCATTTGATTCAGTTCATAAAAATTGACTTTGAACTTTCGCAAGTACACGTAAGTACCAACATTTTAAAGACTTGCTACAATTGTCGGTGTAGCTCATGCGGTAGCGGTGAGGCCTCACAACACTAGAGTCGGTGGTTCGAATCCCTGTGTGACAGATAATTTTTTCGTTGTTTTCGATTTCGGTTATATAGAACATTTTGGGATCTGTAATTGCACGTGTTGTGTGAGTATTTGATCAATCGTATGTACTCGAGTGTCACCTAAAACGATGGTTGAGTAGGTTAGGTGCTTGGAAAGCCATTAGTAGCAATGGAGATGACTTTTCAGACACAGCTTTGCAGCTCTTCACAAACTGAAAAATTAAATATTACCGTAGTCAATTGACGATTTTTTTTTATAGCCGCAGCCGTAACAGAACTGGATCACGCTGTGTACGTTGGGGGCTGTTTGAGGTTATGAAAATTTAAGAGAATCACGAGGCGAGTTTTGGAGCAACCTGGCGAGGGTACATAAAGTGCGGCCAGCTCCCTTTCATCGCCGGCCGGTCAGAGGCAAAAAACAAAAGCGGCCGTGACGTATGTGGGGAGGGCGTCGGCCGCGCCGCAGCGCCGCGCCGGCAGGCGGCGGGCGGGCAAACTAATGCCCTGATTGTTCGCCTGACGGACGGCGCGGCGGCCGGCGGTGCCCCATGAGCCGTTAATAAGCCCGCCTGCCCGCGGCGGCCCAATTAATTGCCCGCTGGCGCTGAGTTACGGGCAGGTGCTGAGCCACAGTTCACTAGGGGTGGGCGGGGGCGCTCAGCACAGGCGTTCATCTCGCGTGACGACGCCACAATGCGCCGCCTCACCACCACTGGCGCTGACGGACGACGCCCTCGAGGGGGCAGCGCACCGCCGTGTCAGAGGCCGGCCCTCCAATCAGCGCAGGGCCCGATTCACTTCCTCTGAGCTCTCCTTCGAGTTTACGAACAGTCCAGTTCACTACCATGCATTTTAAAAGTGTTGCATCCCCTTGGTTCCAATGTTTCTTGAACAGGTGAGTAAAGTGTGGGGCTCTTAAAACAGTGTTTTTTTTTTTTTTTTTTTTTTTTTTTTTCGGAATATAATTTTATAGGCTTCCAAAACACTTAGCAAAGGAATTGCCAACGTTTCGATCACTGTGCACTGGTTACCTTCAGGGCGGTTAACTATTCGTCGCAACTATTTTTTTTATACCAATGTACAAACATCGGTAGTCTGGTAGCAGCCTCGTACACCGCCCTTCAGCCGAGCGACTGCAAGCAGTGGACATGAATATTTAAAAAAGAAATGAACATGGTGATAAAAATATGGAGTATTTAAAAACGTCGACACTGAGAAGTTGACTGGTGAAACAATAACAAAACAAGATGATAAAAACACATGTAGTCAGTTGAATACATTGGTCCACAGTGACGGTTTAAAACACGCCGTAAGAAACACAACACTGAAACGACGAAGGGATACTGAAGACACTGGTAAAACCTCAGGCGTCGACACTTGTTTGCTTTGTGGTGGTAGACACACTGTTAAAACTGCACACTGAGATAACATGAAACGACGCACTGGTTCTGACAACACTGAGGACCTGACAAGGGAGGAGAGGGTGGGGGGCGGAAGGGCAGAGGGAAGGGAAGGAGGGGTAGGTAGGAAAGGGGAGGGAGTGTAGGGACTCCAAAGGAGGAGGAAGGGAAGGGGTTGACCAAACAGTGGTTGAGAAATGGAGGGGACGGGAGAGGGGGCGTTTTTCCACGGGGAGAGGATCAGTGTTGATAGGAACAGAGGGCGTCATCTGGGAGCGGTTACCCTGAGAGAGGATGTGGAGAGTGTCGAAGTGAAAGGAAGGAGGGATACAGAGGTGAAGGCGTGGCAGAGGTCCAGGATTGGACAGGATGGGGCAAACCAGAGGATTACGGGAGTCTATGTTTCAAATGTTTGTAAATCTATCGGGCCAAACTGCGTGGTCATGAGCCCGTAGCTTACAAACCACTTAAACCTAGGAAAGCTAACCTAAGGACAAACACATACACCCATGCCCCAGGGAGGACTCGAACCTCCGCGGCGAGCAACCGCGCGCTCCGCAGCGAGACGCTTTAGACCGCTCGGCTACTCCACCGCGGCCCTTCGAGTTTACGAACAGTCCAGATAACTACGACACACTTATAAAAGTGTTGCATCACCTTCGTTCCAATGTTTCATAAACACTGTTAGGTGACTAAAGGGTGGAGCACTACAAACTTTTTTTTCTCTGAATATAAGTTCATACGCTTCCACGGCCCGTCTCTAATGACCACGACGTTCAACGCTAAGATTCCTTCCTTCCTTCCACGGCCAGTGTCATCTTGAATAAAAAAAATTCTGGGTATTATGCCGCATCTTTTTTTTAACAACAAACAAATTGAAGACGTTTCAACCACGATGCAGTGGTTCTCTTCAGGGTGGTTAACTGTTGTATGCTGCTCAATGTATATCCCTGTATACACTAAGCTTGTCCCTCCTTTTTTGGAATAATTCTGCCCAATGTGAAATCGTTATTACATGGGTTTGACGGAGGACACCGAAAGAGTCCAAAGAAGAGCAGCTCCTTTCGTATTGTCACGATATAGGGGAGACAGTGTTACGGAAATTTTACTGGTTCTGGGATGGGAATCATTCCAACAACGACGCTTATCGCCGCGGCGTGGGCTGCTTACGAAACTACAATCGCCAAAACTTTGCTCCGAATGCGAAAACATATTGTTGACTCCCACTTACATAGGTATAAATGATCATCAGAATAAAATGCGAGAAATCACAGCTCGAACGAAGAGATTCAGGTGGTCTTTCTTCCCGCGCGCTATTCGAGAATGGAATGGGAGATAAATAGTACAACAGTGGTTCGACGAACCCTCTGCAATTAAATGTTATTTGCAGAGTATCCCATGTAGATGTCGATTGATACCCCTATATCAGTAGCGGCTTGTAGTTTACAGCCGGCCGCGATGGCCGAAGGGACTGAGGCGCTCCAGTCACAGTCTGCGCGGCCACTACGGTCAGGGGTTCGAATCCCCCCTCGGGCATGGATATTTGTGCCGTTCTTAGGATTAGCCAGTTCATAAGTAGTTTGTAAGTTTAGGGACTGATGACCCCGTAGTTAAGTCCCATAAGCTATACAAACATTTGAACTTTTTTTTTTTGGTGATTTACATGACAGGGGATTCACTTCTTGGAGTGCTGCATTTTAATAGTAGCGCCATCCCGCTCCCCCTTCGGCGTCTCGATGTTTCGTTAAAAGATCTTTCTTTATTTTACACTTGTCTTCCAAGCTTAAAGATGAGTAATTTGTTTCTAAATGATATTGAACGTTGTTCGTTTTTCTTTGATAATTGACTGTAACAAAATGAATCTGCTACGATGAAGAGACAAGCTACCTTCGGGTCATGTGACATTGTAAGCAGCACCCTCTCCTAACCCTACACATGCGCAAAGGCTGCTTTTCCCCCGCATCTTCCCAAACAGTTAAATATTTGTTACAACGAAGAGTATAAATGCCATTTACTCTCAAAATCGTGACACGTTTACTAAAACGTCCAAAGATATGTGACAAGTAAAAGTACAAAAGTTATTGTTGTTGTCTCTTAAAAAGAAGATTGGATCAAAAAAATGCTTGCATTCGGTCTCGAACCCACTACCCTGAACGGCGCAGTGCTATGCCGCTAACCACACGTCTTAGGGACGGAAGCTAAAGGTTTAACGTCCTGTCGACAGCTTGGTCATTAGAGATGGAGCTACCACTCGGATGGGGAAGAATGAGGAAGGAAATCAGCCGTGCCCTATGAAAGGAACCATCCCGACATTAGCCTGGAGTGATTTAGGAAAATCATGGAAAACCTAAATCTGAATGGCCGGATGTGGATTTGAACCACCATCCTCCCGAATGCGAGTCCAGACCACACGTCTATTCTTGCTAGGTGGAGTATTATTCGAGATCGGATTGTCTGAAAGGTTTTTAGTTGATGCGTCTTTAATTACCAAATATGACGTGTTTCTGAATTATCTTCACTGTGCCAAAAACAAATATGAAGGGCGGATGGTTGCCTTCATGGAGAATTCGCGCATGCGCAAGACGAATTGCATAGTATCTCCAATGTCCTGTTTTGGGGCCATTCGTACATAACCGCCAGAGCTCGAGTAGCCAGGAGCTGGAGACTAACCAGCTCCAACGCCAATATTATAAGCGGCATTTCCCCTCGCCCCTCCCTGACGTCTGAGTGCCCATATGCTGCCTCCAGGGAGTTCAGAAGACAATTTCAACCCTCTGCCGCGCATGCGCTTTGCAAGGCCGCTGCTGTTACCATCTATATAGGCTGCCGCATTACTACTCGTATACGTGCTTTCTCTGCAACTTAAAACGCTTCTCTTCCAATAAAAATACTTTGATCGTTCATCTAAAATGATCTGATAGAAGAACGTACCGACGAATGATAGTAAAAACACTTCTTATTTTATTTATTTACTTATTTTTCACGACGACCTTTCTTCGGGGGTTCAATAAACTGTGAACACATTGGAGGCGCCTGCACTGCCCTATATACTGTGAATTTTTTGGTAATCTGATACCGACGTCATACATTTAAGATGGAGATTGGTAGGCACTAGCATATCAAAAAATGTTCAAATGTTTGTAGAACTTATGGGACTTAACTACAGGGTTATCAGTCCCTAAGCTTACAAACTACTTATGAACTAGCTACGACTAAGGACGGCACAAATATCCATGCCCGAGGCCCCGACCGTAGTGGCCGTGCAGACCGTGACTGGAGCCCCTCAGTCCCCTCGGCCACCGCGGCCGGCGCTCTAGCATATCAGTAAGCTCTTACTTTCGCTACCGTGGTAAGTAATCGCTAGGCAGAAACTTGCATCTGAATGGAGGGCAACAACCAATTAGTAACTATTACTCAGGGCATGACGTTTCCTGCTGCGAACGTTCAGGCCGTGTGTCAGTTTTACAGTTTACACTGGAGCCCGGGTCACCCCTCAGGGGATCAGCATTAATTTGCTGAGTACGGGCTTGGCGAACCCGGGTCCTGAGCCGTGGGCTGTGTCGCGCCAACAGTCAGCTCTGTGCGTGCTTCAACGACCATCGTTCGGCGCGACGGTGGAACGTTGTACGTTTCGGAGCCCGGGGATCTTGGCTTAATCACCCGGGTCGTGAGGACGGTATAAACCTCTCTCTCTCTCTCTCTCTCTCTCTCTCTCTCTCAATCTCAAGGTGTGCTACGTGCCGAGGAGATGCATGGCTGTTGAGGTTGAACATCCGCTAGTGAGCAACCTCTGAGGAACCTGCCGCACCTCAGTTGTAACACAATGAAAAGACCACGAAACTTCGTCTCTAAGCGCGGTAGAGGTGATTATAATGCTGAACAGTATGACCAAACGTTTCCTTCGCTGTCCACACCGTGGGAGGAACGTAGGGCCAAAACTCAAGGTGAGGCTTACGCCCCTAAGTATTTAGTGGGCAGTCGTACAGATGGGGAATCTTTCATGTCCACAAAGCCAATGTTCTTTGTGGAACATTTGGAAGACAAATATGGAGAGGTCGATGGTATGTCAAAGATGAGGTCTGGATCATTTTTAATAACGACGTCATCCACAGCCCAGTCACGCGCTTTGCTAGCCTGTGACAAGCTGGGTGTTGTTTCCGTTAGCACCACGCCACATAAGAGCTTAAATATGGTCCAGGGTATCATCTTCCACAGGGATCTTCTGTTGCAATCAGAGCTAACTTGGAGCGGCGAGGTGTGCATTTCATACGACGCATCTATAGGGGTCCGAAGGACAACATGGTTGCCACCAGTGCCTTCATCTTGGCTTTCCAGGGCGATTATTTGCCTGAGAAAGTCAAGGTGATCATCTACCGGATCGACGTAAAGCCCTACGTTCCTCCCCCTATGCGCTGCTTCAAGTGCTGGAGGTTTGGTCATATGTCCTCCCGATGTGATGCCAACCCAACATGTCGGGAGTGTGGGCGTGCATCCAACCTCCAGTGTGCGTCAATTGCAATCAGCAGCATCCTCCTTGTTCGCCCAACTGTTCTGTACTCCACAAAGAGCGCAAGATCATGGATTACAAGACCCTGGACCAGCTGACATACACGGCCAGACGTAAGTATACAAGGCTCCACCCTGTGACCATGACAACCTCATACGCCTTTGTAGCTTCAACGTCGATCTCCAGACCATCTGTACCACAAATGCCAGAGGGCCCCCAGGCCCGAACCACTGCACCTGCCCCCTTGACAGTTGGGGGCGCTACTCCTTTGGTTGCTCCCACACTCTTCACGTTGGGAGCAACAGACAACCCTTCACTGGTGACGTCGGTCCCCACCCCTCTGCCGGAGAAACAACAGCCTTCTCTGGCTCCTCTTGCCCAGAAGGGGTCCCACAGGACACTCCCTTCCGAGGCTTCTCTCTGTGGGAAAGTGGATCCCAGCAAATGGCTGAAGGATCCAGCAGCTGCTGATCGAGGGGCCTCCACCTCTTCGTCAGCACCTGCAGCCCCTGTTGAGAAGCCCCATGACCCTTAACACCCAAGGGCCAGCGAAAGGGTAAGAAGAAAGACAGAAAGAAAAAGGATTCTTTGGTGGCTTTCAAACTACCCACACCCACGTCCTCTGCTTCGGAGGATAAAGCCGAGATCCTCGCTTCAGCTGCCTCGCACTTCTTGATTCGCCCAATCATAGGAGCTCTGCACATCCAGAATCACCTATGGTCTTAGATTCTGACCATAAGGCGGCAGATGTTCCTATGGAATTATTTTCTTTTATTTCTTTTCTTTTATGGCCTTACAGCGAGGAGAAAGAGTTATTCTCCAGTGGAATTGTGGCGGCTTCTTTAATCACCTGGCCGAGCTGAGACAATTACTGTGGCGCTACCCTGCACTTTGTATCGCCATACAGGAAACATGTTTTCCAGCACAGCGGACCCCTCCCCTTCGTGGGCATCGGGGCTGCTACCGCAACAGGACCCTATACGATAGGGTGTCGGGCGGTGTCTGTCTGTACGTCCTGGACACTGTCCCCAGTGCTCCGGTGCCATTCAACACCACTCTTGAGGCAGTGGCTGTCAGAATCCGGGCAACGTAGGAATTAACTGTCTGCAGCTTGTACCTTCCTCCGGATGAGGCCATGTCACTCAACAACCTTATTGCTCTGGTCTCCCAACTTCCCCCACCATTCCTCCTTTTGGGGGACTTCAACGCCCACAACCCATTGTGGGGTGGCCTCCAGACCACAGGCCGCGGTAGGGATGTTGAGACATTATTGGCGCAACGAGACCTTTGCCTCCTGAATACAGGTGCCCCCACGAATTTTAGTGTGGCACAGGGCACGTATTCAGCGATCGACCTCTCCGTCTGCATTCCCAGCCTTCGACCACACCTCGGTTGGCGAGTGCATGATGACCTGTTTGGCAGCGACCACTTTCCAATCTTTGTGTCGCTCTTGCAGTACCAAGCTGCAGACTGCTTACTCCGTTGGTGCCTCCGTAGGGCTGACTGGCCTGTTTATGCTTATGCTTCAACCGCTGTCATCGCTGCACCACTGCCAGATGACATTGACAGTGCAGTCCAGCAGGTGACTGATAGTATTGTCATTGCCGCTGAGGCAGCTGTTCCACAAACCACCGGTTCCACTAGGAGTAGGTCCGTGCCTTGGTGGACAACGGAGATTGCTGAGGCTATCCGGGAACGTCGGCGAGAGCTCCAGCGCCATCGACGCCACCCTTCTGTGGAGAATTTGGTGGCCTTCAAACGGCTCCGTGCGCGTGCTCGACGACTCATACAGCAAAGCAAGCAGGACTCCTGAGAGCGGTATGTAGCCACTATCGGCTCCCGCACCTCCCTGACTCAGGTATGGACGCGTCTTTGGATACCGCCCGCCGACAGGAATTCCATCCCTTACCATATAGGGTGTGCTCTGCACACTTCCGACAGCTATCTCCGAGCATATGGCAGACCACTACGCACAATGGTCTGCAACTGCCACGTACAGTGCCGACTTCCGCTCCCTCAAAGAGCGGGCCGAGCGGAAACAGTTATCCTTCTGCACTCGTCGTCGGGAACTATAGAACGACCCGTTTAGTGTGTGGGAGTTCCGAACTGCCCTTGCTGCGTGTCCTGATACCACTCCAGGACCAGATAGGATTCACGGCCAATTCCTCCGACAACTTTCACCAGAGTTTCAACGCCGCATTCTCGCCCTGTTTAACCATCTATGGGCAGAGGGCACTTTCCAGTTGCAATGGCGGGAAAGCACTATCATCGCGGTGCTGAAACCTGGTGCAGATCCCCAGGTGGCTGACAATTACCGTCCGATCAGCCTCACCAACGTTCTCTGCAAGCTCATCGGACGTATGGTGAGTCGGCGGCTTATGTGGATCCTTGAAGAGCGTGGACTCTTTGCTCCACAACAGGGGGGCTTTCGCCAGGGCTGTATGGTGAGTCGGCGGCTTATGTGGATCCTTGAAGAGCGTGAACTCCTTGCTCCACAACAGGGGGGCTTTCGCCAGGGCTGTTCTAACATTGACGACCTCGTGTCACTGGAGTCGGCCATTCACACGGCGTTTACTAGGCGTGAGCATTTGGCTGATGTATTTTTCGACCTTCGAAAGGCGTATGATACCTCCTGGCGCCACCATATTTTGACTACTCTGCATGACTGGGGCTTACGTGGCGCCCTTCCTATTTTTATTCGCAATTTCCTCTCCCACCGCCCGTATTCAAGAGAACGGTGTCCCACAGGGCTCCGTCCTCAGCGTCCCGTTGTTTTTAGTGGCGATAAACGGTCTTGCTGCGGCTGTGGGGTCATCAGTCAGTTGCTCCCTGTTCGCAGATGATTTCTGCCTGGATATCAACTCCGTTAGCATCGGCGTAGCTGAACGGCGGCTGCAGGGTGCCATTCGAAAGGCCCACTCATGGGCCTCTACTCACGGATTTCAGTTCTCCGCACAGAAAACCCACGTGATGGACTTATGTCTCCCTAGGTGGTGAACTACTTCAAGTGGAGAAAACACATCGCTTCATGGTCTTTGGTCTTTGGTCTTTGATGCCCGGCTGACTTGGGTGCCACACCTACGTCAGCTGGGACAGAAGTGTTGGCGGCATTTAAACATTCTCTGATGCCTCAGCCGTACTGGTCGGGGAGCAGCCCGTTCCACCCCCCTTCAGCTCTACAAGGCTATTATTCAGTCACGGCTTGATTCCGAGAGCTTGGTTTATGACTCAGCAGCCCCTTCTGCCTTGCGGGTCCTAGACCCCATTCATCACACTGGTGTGAGTCTCGCAAGAGGGGCTTTTCGCACCAGTCCCGTAACGAGCCTTCTAGCTGAAGCTGGTGTTCCCCCTCTGCGGTATCGCCGGCAACGGTTGTTGGTGACTTACATTGCCCAGGTTCATGCTTCACCCCGCTATCCGAACCACAGGCTTCTCTTCCCGCTTTCTGCACTCCCTTCCTCACGACGTCGGCCCAGGTCGGATCTTCCGATTGCGGTCCGTGTCCGTTCCCTTCTTTCCTCATTTGATTCCCTACCCCTTCCTCCACCTTTCCATTACTCCCCCCCCCCCATATCCCTCCTGGACAATTCCTCGCCTGGAGCTTCGGTTGGATTTGTCCCGGGATTCGAAAGCCTCTATTCCACCACTGATTCTCCGTCTCCGGTTCCATGCACTGCTTGACACATTTCACGGAGCAAACATTCTTTACACGGGCGGTTCTTTGGTCGATGGCCATGCTGGATATGCCTTTGTCTATGGTGACCACATCGAACAGCGGTCATTGCCGCTGGTCGGTATTTTGAGAGCTCTTGAACACCTCAGAGCTCGCCCCAGGGGCTCGTTCGTCATCTGCGGCGACTCACTGAGTGGTTTACAGGCCCTCGACCAGTTTCTACCGAAACACACAGTGGTGCGAGCCATTCAAGATGCTCTCTTCGCCCTTGGCGTGTCAGGCCGTTCTGTCGTTTTTGTCTGGACGCCAGGGCAATGAACGTGTTGATCATCTGGCCAAGCAGGCCACCACTTCGCGGTCCCTGGATATTGGCCTACCAGTCTCCGACCTCCAAGCTCACTTGACCCGTAAGGTCTTTCGGGTTTGGAATTCTGAATGAGCAGACTCGACCGAACCCAATAAGCTCCGTGTTGTTAAGCCGTCTACCGCTGCATGGAAGACATCCCTGAGGGCTTCTCGCAGGGAGTCGTTTGTCCTTTGCCGGCTCCGGATAGGCCTGTAGGCCATACTTGGCTCACGCATGGTCACCTTCTGCGTCGCGAGGACCCTCCTCAGTGTCGATGTGGTGCGACTTTGACAGTCGCCCACATCTTACTTGAATGCCGCAATTTAGCCGCAAAGCGACGATATTTTAATGTCCCTGACGCTTTGCAGCTTGCATTAGCTGACAATACCTGCATGGTTGACGCTATTTTAAATTTTATACGCGAGTGTGGGGTTTACAAATCCATTTAAAATGTGTGTGTGTCTGTCATTGCTCTGTCCTCCACCTGCCTAAGTCTTTTAGGTAGGTGGTTTTAAAGTGTCTCTGAGTGGCTGGATGTGTTCCTTATATTTCTGTGATCACCCGGCAAAAACACTCTTGTACTGTCTCAGCTGTTTTATCCCTTCTTCGTTTCTACTTGTATCTTTATATTTGCTTGTGAGTTTTAAACTTTGACTTGTTAACGTATTAACATAGGAACGCTTAACAAAATGTTTTATCTCTCTGACTGGAACAAGGGACTGCTAAACTTCGCTGTTTAGTCCCTTCCAAAAACCAACAACAACAACAACAACAACAACAAGCCCGGGCCAAGTGGAGCCGCTGGCTGGCGCACACACGCGGCCCGCTGGCCAGGGATTGTCGGTAGCCGCGTTGAAGGTAACTTGTGGCCATCCTCCCTATTCATGTTGTTGGGTCATTTAATTATTTTGGTGGCTTCTCTTATTTTGCGTTGTTGCATCCACGGTTCCCGGGCAAGCACGCGAGGTTCTCGGAAGTTAATAGTACCGCCACATTCCTTCTGGTGTTCTGACTTATTGACTTGTCACAGTCGTATGTACGTTCATGTTTAGAAACGGGAGTGCTAATGGGTCTCCCGGTTTTGCCAATATACAAACTCTGCGGCAGTCTCATTGGAGTTCATACACACGTGCACTGTGGAGGGAATTTGTGGCTTCCTTCCTGGGCCTCAACAGGTCACGGATCTTGCGGCCACTCTCGAAAATCTGGTTCATTCCTCCTCGGATGAGGACCTTGCTTATATACCGAGCGAGGTGGCGCAATGGTAACACACTGGCCTCGCATTCGGGAGGATGGTGGTTCAAATCCACGTCCGGCCATCCAGAATCAGGTTTTCCGTGATTTCCCTAAATCACTCCAGGAGAACGCCGGGATGGTTCGTTTCAAAGAACAAAATTGATTTCCTTCCCCATCCCTGCCCTAACAAACCGAGCGTTAAATACTGTTCTACCTTCCTTCCTAGCCTATATGTTCGCTGACGCCTCACATAGACGAGCTACAGGAAGAGTTTCTTCTGTATTATTGTCTATATTGTCTTCGTGATACGATACCTCATAGCTTGTTGTATTGCCACGTTGCTGTATCCGTTCACACGGAATGTTGTCTTCAGGTCACTCAGTTCTAGTTGTAAGTTGTGAGCGTCGCTAACCCTGTTTGTAGAATATCTAGAAAAATACAAATCGGATTAAAAGAAGTTTCAATAAAAGTTGTTCATCTCGAAGAGGGGCATCCATTAACATAAATCTCCCCCCCCCCCCTCTACACCACTTCCGGGGGACGGGAGGAAGTTGACTTTGAAATCTTAAATAGGAATCCTCATTTTTCATAGCACATTTGGTTTCTCGCAAAGAAAGTACTTGGGTTCGAACAAACATATCTGTCTGAACGTATGTTTACAGGACCATTACGCACTCCTCAATTCGCTGGCGGGAGTTTATTTTGCAATACTCTGCAATAGTGCTCTAGATAGCACCGTAGACGCCATACGCAACGCAGAAATCTTAACTATAAATGTAAATGGGAATGTCAATAAAATGGTACGAGCGATATGAATGACAACACCCGAGATTTCAAGTTACGTCCAATGCCCAATATTGTAAATGTCAGAAATGAACGATGGACCGGAATTCTCGCTCTTAATCGAATTTCGCCATTACACGCTCCTTGGTGGTCTTGAACAGCAGTGTACGATTTCCTTTGAAAACTTTATTTCCTTCTCGTTTCTTTGCCATGTAATCCAATAAGTTTTCAATATTGCTTTTAGACTTTATTTTAGGATATTTTTCTGAGAAGTTCGTCGTATGTGTTGAAACCTCTTACGTAATAATCATCGTAGATGTTCTCTGGTGTGTTGTCATCAAACGCTGTGCGATACTTGCGACTTTAACCCTCTTTACAAAATATGTTGAAATGTTTGTTAAGCTTACGGGACTTAACTGCAGGGTCATCAGTCCCTAAACTTACATTTGTAAACTGACTTATACTAAAGACAACATGCCCGAGGGAGGATTCGAATGCCCGACGGACTAGGGAGACGGTTAGTATTCATTGTCACTGCTTCCATCGCCTCTCCCCACACTTGACGTAGCATCACCGCTTGCAATGAATTGTTCGTCATTATCATCCCTTATGCTCATATTTCTGCACTATAATAGATACAAGAAAACATGCGAATTATTCATCTTTTACACCAATACTATCTTCACGAAGAAGGTTTCTTCGCAATACATTAGCAGGACTGATTACCGATCGCTGACCCGTCTGACGCTTCACCACACAAATGACGTCACAAAGTGCAACTTTAGAGGTACATTGCACCGTCTCTAATGGTGTGTTCGGAATTTACTGGCAAAATTCCTAATATTCCCTAACATTCGGAAAGGGATCGATCTTCAGTAGAAGGTAAACACTCCGTAGCCGTAAATCAATATATTTCAGAAAACTAATTTTGGTAAGCAATTTTAGCAACATTTACTTTCTTCTTGTCATTCTTCACTTTCGCTGTGCCATCTCCGGATTCGACCAACTGCGGAATATGATGCGGCGACAAGTGACACATGCTACTCTCAACCCACAATTGTTGAAGAAATGCGTGAACAGATCAAGCTGGCGAGGAATCATGTATTCCAACACAGTGTTCGCCATCGGTATGATCGTGTGAATGCACCCTAGACTCAGATCCTTCATTGGCGCCCGTGGGGATACACCATTTACTAATAGGAGTGTTTAACAATGTGTCGACACATGTTACTTCCGTACCACTTGTGCTATTGATTGTAAATGGCCGCGCTGGAGTAACCGAGCGGTCTAAGGCGCCTCGCTGCGGAACGCTCGGTTGCTCACCGTCAGAGGTTCGAGTCCTCTCTGGGGCATGGGTGTGTGTGTGTGTGTTGTCCTTACGTTAGTTTACCTTAGTTTAAGTAGTTTGTAAGCTACGGACTGATGACCACACAGTTTGGTCCGATAGATTTACAAACATTTGAACATTTGATTGTAAATGTAATCATTTACTGTACTCCATGTATACTCTATGAATGGGTGTACTCATTTTTAATATCGTTTTGTTTATGTTACTTAGTGGTACATTGTGCTACTCACCACGTTTACGTGGCTAAAATTTCTTCTGTGATCGGAAAAAAAATTTACTTTTTGACATGCATATCTAGAATTTTGGAAAATCCGGAAATGTCGTTTTACGAAACATATAAATATGTAGGTGCACTTCAAAAGAAAAGAAAAAAAAAATAGAAAACTAAATACGAAGTTTCGTCGAAATCATTAGAGTGAACTATTTGTCATTATTAAGGACATGAATTACGTGGTGTAATTCACTGGTAGTTTTGTGTTACAGTAGTCAGAAAACAGGCATCATATTGATAACAACATTAAAATGTTCCCATCTTTTTAAAGCTGCGATCTATGTATATCGGTATCTTGGAAGTTGTGTATTAGAAGCACCTAGACCACAACGGTATAAGATGTGCAACTATGATAGTATGCAATCAATTTAATAAGTTGTGGAAGATGTCACCTGTTTTCTGGCAGATGTAATACAAAACAGGGAGGACTCGAACCTCCACGGCGAGCAACCATGCGCTCCGCAGGGAGGTGCTCTAAACCGGTTTTTTTTTTTTTTTTTTTTTTTTTTTTTTTTTTTTTTATATAGATCGTTCGCCTATTCCACCGCGGCGGCGAGTTACACGATATAACGCATGGAGAAGGAATTAGACTTCATCGTAATTCTGTCAGGACAGCGAAGAACCTGGAACAGCAGTATAGCGGAAGGCACAGTGTGTTGATAGGAGAGTATGAGATAAACATTAATAAGGGCAAAACAAGGGTAATGGAATGCAGTCTTAGCGAATCAGGTGATGCTGAAGGAATTAGTTCGGTAGGGAAACAATAAAGGGGATAGATGAGTTTTGTTACTTGGGCAGTAAAATAACATACATTGGCCGCAGTACAAAGGATATAAAATGCAGAATGGGAATGGGAAGAAAAGCGTTTTTTAAAACAGAATTTTGCTGACATCGAATGTCAATGTAAGTGTAAGGCAGTCTTTTCTGAAGGCATTTCTGTGGAGTGTTGCCTTTTACGGAAGTAATCAACCTCTAGCTCTCTAACCGATGAGGTGTATTTTTGAATGTTAATCTTTCACGACGGTTCGTCTCAACAGCCACGTTTAAAATGGCGAGACATGGACAATAAATAGTTCAGACAGGAAGAGGATAGCCGCGGTGGTCCGCCCGAGCGTTGCAAGACACCTAGAGACGGAGCGCGCCGCTGCTCGCTGTTTGAGGTTCGAGTCCTCCGTCGGACATGGGTGTATTTGTTGTCCTTAGCGTAACTTAGTTTAAGTAGTTTGTAAGCCGAGAGACTCATGACCAGGGTAGTTAAGCAGCATAGATTTACAAACATTAGAAGATATTGAGGAAGAGGATAGAGCTTTTGGAATGTGGTGCTACGGAAGAATGTTGAAGATTAGGTGGGTAGATCGCGTAACTAATGAAGAGGTACTAAATTTGGGAGTTAGGAGTTTCTGGCATAGCTTCACTGCCGGCCGCGGTGGCCGAGAGGACAGCGGCGCGCCAGTCACGGTCTCCGCGGCCACTACGGTCGGGGGTTCGAATCCCACCTAGGGCATGGATATTTGTGCCGTCCTTAGTGTCAGCTAGTTCATAAGTAGTTTGTAAGTTTAGGGACTGATAACTCCGTAGCTAAGTCCCGTAAGCTATACAAACAAACAATTTATAGCTTCACTAAAAAAAGGGATGGTTTGGAAGGGTATTGTTATCCATCGAGGAAGCCTAAATTTAACATTCTACATCTAAATCTACATCTACATAGATACTCTGCAAATCACATTTAAGTGCCTGGCAGACTTTCATAACCACTTTGATAACTTTTCTCTACCGTTCTATTCTCTAATAGCGCGCGGGAAGAAAGAACACCTAAATCGTTCCGTTTTCGATCTTACTTCTCTTATTTTATTGGGATGGTCATGTTTCCCTAAGTAGGTAGGTGCTAGCAAGTCGTCGGTGATTGAAACTTCGCAATCAGATCACGCCGCAATGAATAACGTCTTTCTTTTAATGATTTGCACCTCAATTCGTGCAATTGTTGGGAAGTGTTTTTTTTTTTTTTTTTTGGGGGGGGGGGGGGGGGGTGGGGTAGTGGAGCACAAAGGGAGACCAATAGATGATTACAGTAAGCAGATTCAGATGGATGTGGGTTGCCGTTCGTATTAGGAGATGAAGAGACTTGCTCCGGATACAGTAGGGTGAAAAGCTACATGAAACTAGTCTCCGGACTCAAGAGAAAAACAATTGATGTCCGTTGCAGTGAGGAAAAGTGGAAATTTAGTAATCGCACAATTAAATAAGAGCATCTAAATACAAAACGGCCTACAAATGACCATGTTTTCTTTCGCATTCCTTTAGGGGTGTCAAGTTAAAACATGTTTTATGGGTATAACGGAACAGTAGTGACGTGGAGATAATATTTTGCTTGAAATGTCTGACGGAGGTGTTACGCGATGTCCTCTTGCCTCTGGAGACCGCCGCTCCTACACGTGTGTTTTGCAGTTTTTTCGGTATCGCTGCACCACATGTTACACGCAGTCACATCGAAAAGCAACTGGGGGCTGATACGTCGGTACCGGTAGACGTATGGAGAGGCCATTCGCTCCCCCCTCTTTTTTTTCTTTTTTTCTTTTTTCCTGTTGTGGATGCAGTGCGCAGCAGGCAGTTGGCGACTACTTTAGTGTCGGCGGTCGCCGCCAGGGGCGGTCGAGTTCCGCCCTGCATCGACGGCAGATCGGCTTTATGGCTACGGCTGCTGTAGGCCACAAACCATGTATGTGGCGGTGGCGGCGGTGGGGGAGGATACATATATATGTATATACGAAGGCGAGCGGCGGCCGGGCCGACTGGAACGACCGCATGGAGAGTCGGGCGGATGTTGGCAGGCGGTCTGGCCAGAGAAGAGCGAAGGAAAGGGAGGCGCGAGAGTATCGGAAGCCCTGGTAGCTCTGCTGCAAGGCGTGCGATCGCACGCAGCAACGTGTTCAAATGTTTGTAGAGCTTATGGGACTTAACTACGGGGTCATCAGCCCCTAAACTTCGAAATTCGTCCACCAAAGAAGACGAAGTGAACACTCCAGTATTCAATCCAAGAACAGCTGCCAGCATGCGAAACTTAGATGTAGATGTTACTGGAGTAGTAAAACAACTTAAGTCACTAAACAAGAATAAATCTTCCGGGCCAGATTGTATGTTGTTGTTATGGTCTTCAGTCCGGAGACTGGTTTGATGCAGCTCTCCACCCTACTCTATCCTGAGCAAGCCTTTTCATCTCCTCATAAGAACGACAACCCACATCCACTTGAATCTGCTTACTATACGCGTCTCTTGGTCACCCTCTGCGATTTTTACCCCACACACTTCCCTCCAATGCTAAATTTACGATTCCTCGATGTCTAAGAATGTGTCCTACCAAGCGATCCCTTCTTTTAGTCAGGGTGTGCCAAAAATTCCTTTTCTCACCAATTCTGTTAAGTACCTCTTCATTAGTTATGCGATCTACCCACCTAATCTTCAGCATTCTTCTGTAGCACCACATTTCAAAAGCCTCTATTCTCTTCCTGTCCGCACCGCTTATCGTCCATGTTTCACTCCCGTACAAGGCAACACTCCACACAAATGCCTTCAGAAAAGACTTCCTTACACTTAAATTAATATTCCATGTTAGCAAATTTCTCTTTTTCAAAAATGCTTTTCTTCCCATTGCCATTCTGCATTTTATATCCTCTGTACTGCGACCATCGCATGTTATTTTACTACCCAAGTAACAAAACTCATCTACTACCTTCATTGTTTCGTTACCTAATCTAATTCTTTCAGCATCACCTGATTTTCTAAGACCGCATTCCATTATTTTTGTTTTGCTCTTGTTAATGTTCATTTTATACGCTCTCTTCAACACACTGTCCATTCCATTCAACTGCTCTTCCAGGTCCTTTGCTGTCTCTGACAGAATTACAATGTCATCAGCAAAACGCAATGTTTTTATTTCTTCCCCCTGAACTTTAATCCCTATTCCAAATTTTTCCTTGCTTTCCTTCACCGCCTGCTCGATGTACAAATTAAATAGCATCGGAGAAAGGCTACAACCCTGTCTTACTCCCTTCCCAACTGATGCTTCCCTTTCATTCCCTTCAAGTCTAATAACTGCGGTCTGGCTTTTGTACAAGTTGTAAATAACTCTCCTTTCCCTGTATTTTACCCCTGCTGATTTCAGAATTTGACCAGATTGTATACCAACTAGATTCCTCTCAGAGTGTGCTGATGCAATAGCTCCGTACTTAGCTATAATTTACAACCGATCACTCAACGAAAGATCCGTACCCAAAGACTAGAAAGTTACTCCAATATTCAAGAAAGGCAATAGGAGTGATCCCCAAAATTACATGCCAATCTCATTGACGTCGATTTGCAGTAGGATTTTGGAACATATACTTTGTTCGAATATTATGAACTACCTCGAAGAGAACGACCTATTAACTAATAGCACGGATTCAGAAAATATCGCTCTTGCGAAACACAGCTTGCCCTTTATTCACATGAAGTGTTAAGTGCCATCGACAAGGGATCTCAAATCGATTCCATATTTCTGGATTTCCGGAAGGCTTTTGACACTGTACCCCACAAGAGGCTTCCAATGAAATTGCGTGCTTATGGAATATCTCCCCAATTGTGCGATTGGATTCACGATTTCCTATCAGAAAGGACACAGTTCGTTGTAATTGACGGTAAGTCATCGAGTAAAACAGAAGTGATATCTGGCGTTCCACAGAGAAGCGTTATAGGTCCCCTACTCTTCCTCGTGTTTATAAACGATTTAGGAGATAATCTGAATAGCTCCCTTAGACTGTTCGCGGATGAAGCTGTCGTTTATCGGTTAGTGAAGTCAATTGAGGATCAAAAGCATCTGCAAAGCGATTTAGACCAAACTTCTACTTGGTGCGAAAATTGGCAATTGACACTAAATAAAGAAAAGTGTGAAGTAATACATATGACCACTAAAAGAAATCCGCTGAACTTTAATTACGCGATAAATCAGTCAAACCTTAAGGTCGTAGATTCTACCAAATACCTAGGAGTTACAATTACGAATAACTTTGACTGGAGAGAACACATAGAAAATATTGTGGGGAAGGCGAACCAAAGGTTACGTTTCATTGGCAGAACGCTTCGAAGATGCACCAGCTCCACCAAAGAGATTGCCTACATCACACTTGTGCGTCCTCTCCTGGAGTACTGTTGCCCCTTGTGGGACCCTCACCAAGTGCGATTGACGGAAGACATTGAGAAGGTTCAGAGAAGGGCAGCTCGTTTTGTTTTATCACATTCCGGGGGGGGGGGGGGGGCGTGAAGCGTCACGGAAATGTTGCACGAATTGGGGTGGAAATCATTAAAAGAAAGACGTTATTCATTGCGGCGTGATCTGTTTGCGAAGTTTCAATCACCGACTTTTACTTCTGAATGTGAAAATATTTTGCTAACACCGACCTACTTAGGGAGACACGACCATCCCAATAAAATAAGAGAAATTAGATCGAAAACGGAACGATTTAGGTGTTCTTTCTTCCCGCGCGCTATTAGAGAATGGAACGGTAGAGAAAAGCTATGAATGTGGTTAATGAACCCTCTGCCAAGCACTTAAATGTGATTTGCAGTGTATCTATGTAGATGTAGAAACTTGCAAACTACTTACGAACTAGCTAATACTAAGGACGGCACAGATATCCATGCCCGAGGGGGGATTCGAACCCCCGACCGTAGTGGCCGTGCAGA
This sequence comes from Locusta migratoria, assembly GCA_026315105.1. Lineage (NCBI taxonomy): Eukaryota > Metazoa > Arthropoda > Insecta > Orthoptera > Acrididae > Locusta > Locusta migratoria. The sequence goes on from CM048745.1 coordinate 874,140,760, forward strand.
ACGTGACTGACGCGCCGCAGACCGCTCGGCCACCGCGGCCGGCCAGCAACGTGTGCTTCTTTTCAAGTGTGAGTGTCAGGTGTTAGAAAGTGCATTGAACAAGTCGTTCTCTTTGGTGGGTAATCACAGTCCTATGACCTTGCAATTACTCATTATTGCCGTCACCATCATCAGAGACTGATTATGCCTTTCAGCGTTCAGTCTGGAGCATAGTCCCCGTAATAAAACTCTTCCATGATCTCATATTCAATGATAACATTGATTCATCTTCTAATGTTACACCCTGCGACCTTCCTACCACTCATAAGAATTGGGAAATACATAACTCAGGGTACTAAAAGGTTTGTGTCTCGTTGTCTCTGTTCATAGGGGTGAGTTATGTATGTCAGCTTCTATGCCATAAACAGTTACCCAATCTATTTATTTAAGATCAATAATTAATCTGAAGTTTCGCCAGTCTATCAATCTGCGTATGATGACGCGAAAAATATATTTAAAAAATATAAATTAAAGCTCTGAATAATCAACAAAATGGATTCTAAAATAATGTTCATAAGAGATTTACTCACGAAGTAATTTTTTATAAATGAAGTTTATTACTCTTTTTGGAGATGAAAATGCGGAGGTCGTCCTACTATATACGTCCCAATTATTGTTCATGAGAGCAGAATAAGTGTCACACGCACTCGGGAGTAAAAGTTCCAAATTATCACACGTAAATTAATGAAGTCCTACGAACATTGCAGTTCTAAATTAATCATCGATTAATCACAGTATTTGTTGTAAATCGAAGCTTGTCATCACCCGAGTACACGATTGCTGAATTATCACAGTTCCACAGCCCTACTACCGTGCATAGTTTTCTTTGCCGCTACAAGAAATGCAATGATGTATTTTGGTGAAATGATGAACTTATTAGTTGACTATTATAAAATTGACTTGAAAAAGGCTGTTGGGCTGCAATAACGACGAAGATCTAGATGTTGATGGATTCTTTATTCTTCTTACGCGTTTCGAGCGATGCCCATCATCAGAGATTCTAAACATATACATGTAAACGAAAAATTACAAAATTGAACATGATTGCTTAAAATATAATAGTCAAATAGGGAAAACCAAAATTTCCCATACTTCATGTCGCGCAGAAAGTACATAAACAGAGCGTTTTATCCCATGTATTACAGGTTTTGACTAATCATGAAACCTCCTGCTTACGTACCTGGTTCATATCTAAATATTTTCTTATGTGTAATACAGCTAACATTCATTTTTATGTTTTTGTAAGCCCATATTTACTAGACTGTATATTTTATACAACTTTCTTTTTATCTTATTCTCTGGACCAATGAATAACCAGAACATAATTGTGCTGCCCTCTGAGGGATTTCTCCTTGCCTTCCAGCTTCCGTATGAATTTTAGGTGCATTACACATAAGAAAATGTTCAGATATGCACCAGGTATGTAAGCAGGATAGAAGAAAACATTTTCCCCAGAGGGCAGCAAGGTACGATCTGGTTAACCAAGATCCAGTAAATAAGAAAAAAAAAATTACACAATTGTGCAACGTCAAGATAATATAGTCTTGCACAATACAGCATAAGTCTGACATGCGAAATGTTTGTTTATCAAAATGAACAAATCAACTTTACTATTTATTAGAATGTCATTACAAAATCGAAAAACCATTTACGGCTCCCTGTGAGCTGTTCATTAATTACTAGATCCGGTTCTTTTAGAAAATTTACATAAACTTGAAATTCTTCCAAAATGTCCAAAACAGTACCCTTATTTGCGTAGTGTAGAACAGATATACAAGTACTATCATCAATAGTTTTTAAACTGTGTTTGTATTCCCTTCGGTTTTCACCCAAGGCACTGCTGTTGTTGGTGCATCCATGTTCGCGGAATCTAACATGACATTCTCTGCCCGTTTATTCAATATAGAATCTTTCACATACTCCAGTTTTACAAAATTTATCAGGGATTGACTCCATGCTATGTCGTGGGAACATTGCCAACTTATGGTTAGTACGGAAGCCGACTTTGACGTTTTTATTGCGAAATGCATTCGCAATCTTATCTAAAACTACACCAAAGTATGAAAGTATGTTAATGGAATGTATCTTACTGTTTCCTCGTGCACTATCGGCTCTTTCCTTACTTTTCTTAGAATGTTTTCCCCCAATTTCCCTTACTGACCTTCCTGTGAAACGGTTAGACAACCCTGTTTGTATAATAACCTTAGTTTCTTTTTCGATAACTTCCTCCGAGTTAGTTAATTTAGATAATCTGTCAAACATCACCACCGGCATCTTCGTCGTTATTTGCAGCCCAACAGTCTTTTTAAAGATTTTTAATAGTTGTTATAATGGCTGCTTACTTCCATCAGGACTTCAAGTGTGGTTTGCGTTATTAGGTGACTACCGATGATACGTTGTAAGAAACTGGAGATATTTGTGCGGGTAATAATTCATAGAGCTGGCTCTCATAATGCTTGATTGCACCTGAAACACATAGAGATTCATTATACAATACGCCACCTGCAAAATCTCTCAATATTACACCAATGTAGAAATAATTTTAATCGCTTTATATTTTAATATTTGCCTTTTACAATCTATCCTATCCCTTAATTTTATTGTCTACAGCAAAATTAATCGACTATTCAAATAATATCAAACATATGTAACAAAATTTAACAATATTATTACATGATTAGATATGTGGGGTGCGCTACAACATATAGGTGGATGCACCTCTAAAGGTGCAACAGAAGTGTTGGTTGTATGACACAGTGTCGCTGGGCCACAAAAACTGCAGTCGCATTGAATTGCTATCCTCTTAACAGTGGCGGGTTTTCACATATGCCGCCAGCAGGCAATTGAAATTTCGTCAGTGAAATTGAATATTTATGTTTTGTGTACTATCATGTTATTATACAATCTTTTTCAGTAATTAGTATGACTGTGAACTAGAGGGTCGAATTGTCACTCCGCTGGATTATTTTTACAGCTCAACTATTTGGTTAAGATTGCACTATAAATAGTTTTTGTGTACGTTTCTGAACTAACAAAAGGGCATTCACATAACAAATAATGTTTGGGGTAACATGTAATACTTCTTTACACAATAATGTACGTGGTTGAGTCAGTAAAAGTCGTAAACTGAGGCAGACACTCAAGTACTGCGTTTACAAGCCTAAAAATTGCTTTACTTTTCAGCTATCTGTAAATTGAAACACTCATCCAATCGACCGAGAAGGCTTTAAAAGCTTGGAGCTTGGAATTTTTGTGGCGGCGTTTGCATCCTATAAGTGACGCTCTTCTACATCTACATCTACATGGGATACTCTGCCAGTCACATTTAAGTGCCTGGCAGAGGGTTCATCGAACAACCATTCTACTATTTACCTCCCATTCCATTCTAGAATAGCGCGCGGGTCATTTCTACCTATGTAAGTGGGAGTCAACAATATATTTTCGCATTCGGAGGAGGCGAATGTTGGCGATTTGAGTTTCGTAAGTAGCCCACGCCGCAGCGATAAGCGCCTTTGTTGTAATGATTCCCATCCCAGATCCTATATCATTTCCGTAACGCTGTCTCCCCTGTATCGTGACAATACGAAACGAGCTGCCCTTCTCTGCACTCTTTCGATGTCCTTCGTCAAATCTCCCTGATAAGGATCTCACACTGGGCAGCAATACTCCAAAAATGGACGGACAAGCGTAGTGTATGCAGTTTCTTCAGTATTCTGCTGCATCATTTAAGGGTTCTGCCAATAAAACGCAGTCTCTGGTTCGCCTTTCCCACGACACTATCTAAGTGTTCTTTCCAGTTTAAGTCCGAAGTAATAGTAATTCCTAAGTATTTTTTGGAGTTTACGGCCTTCACTTTTGATTGATTTATCTTGTAAACAAAGTCTAACGGATTTCTTTTGGTACTCATGTGGACGACTCCACACTTCTCATTATTTAGATTCAATTGAAAATTATTACACCATAGTGATGTCTTATTCAGATCGTTTTGCAGTTGGTTTTGATCTTCAGATGATTTTACTAGACGGTAAATGACGGCGTCATCTGCAAACAACCTAAGAGAGCTACTTAGATTTTCTCCTAAATCGTTTATGTAAATAAGGAACAGCAGGGGACCAATAACACTACCCTGTGGAACGCACGATATCACCTACGTTTTAGTCGATGCCTTACCATCGATTATTACGAACTATGTCCTCTCTGACAAGAAATCCCCTATACAATAGCAAATTTGGGGCGATATACCATAACCACGCAATTTGAGCCGAAACTTTATTATTCGTGGAGATGTATCTCCGTCTTTAGCAACTAAATGAAAGGCGATTTTTTTTTTTTTGTGCCTTACGCGTTCGCTTCTTTATTTTGAAGCATCATCAGTGGCCTGTAATACATGTTATTTTTGTATAATATTGTAGTACAGTCATAATATTATACGTATTTTTCACAGTATTAAATTTTTAACAGTCTTGTTATAATTTCTAAAGTTCGGATCTACTAGGTTAGAAACAACTTCTGTAGCACTAGCTTTTGCAAACTTAATTTAATTATCCAGTTTTTGGCTCTACTTACGGTTTTCTGTGTTATTCCATGTATGTCTTCATGGAGATGTTTGTGAGGTCTTCAGTTGGATACGGTATTTTCGTTCTTGATGAAAACCCTTGCATCACCACTGTGTACTCGTAATTGAACGTTTGTTTACAATGTTTAGTGTTGCCAACTGTCGCTTTTCGACTGTCTCTTGTTTGTGTTCCTTCTATCTCCGAGTGTATCAGTGTTTTTTGTTTGTGTTGGTTTCTGTGTAGACTTTGTGTGTGGGTTGTTATTTGTGTTAGTTTTTTGTGAATATGGGAGTAGGGGGAGGTTGGAGGGAGGTGGCCAGCTTGATCAGTGAGTTGTTACTTATGTTGAGCTGATCATTGATCACTTTCTTATTCATTGCCAGGGCTCTCTGTATATGAAAGTTTTCTTGTAGTGTCAGGATTTTTCTGTCTCGATTATTGGTTCTGATAATTTTCATATCTTGTTCCATGGTGGATGGTTCATGTCGGTGTTCTACCAGGTGTTCTGCAAAGGTTCTTTTCATACTTCCAGCTTCTTATATGTTCTTTATATCTAGTTTTGAAGTTTCTGCCTGTCATTCCCAGATATATTAATTTACATTCTTGGCATTCTAGCTGGTATATACCTGCCCTTTCATATTTGACTGTTTTTCTGTTGTTTGCAACTGTGACAGAAGTGAGTTTCTTGTTCTATAGGCAATTTGTGAACCTTGATTTTTAGTTTGTTTGCTATTTTGTGTGTTGATTTGTGTTTGTATGTAAGGGTATACCATTTATTTTTGCTGATTGCGTCATGATTGTTGGTGTTTTGTGTGTCTATGTGTGTTGCCTTGTCTGTGTGTGTGAGAGTTTTGGGTGTTTGTATTTTGTGCTTCTTCGAATTTCTCATTAGTTGTGTTTTGATTTTTTGGTTGAGTCTTTCTACTGTTAGAGTGTTATAGCGATTGTTTTTAGCTATAAGTTGTATTGTTTTAATTCATTAACACTTTAACCGCCAAACCCGTATAATTTTCGGGCCTAGGATCGCGCGAAAATCACCAGAGCCGTGAAATCTACGGGCCATTTAATTTAATACTGCGACGTTAATTCTAGGGGTTTGGCCAGCGTTATATGTTCCAGTAACAAAATGCGTCCACAGATGGCACGAATGTGAACAGTGTGGCGTTGCACTCTGTCTGGAACCCTTGCTTGAAATTTTGCACATTCAAGAGCAATGTGATTGTGTGTGAAATTTGTACGCAGTTACTGTAGACTGACAGAAAGATGTAATGTAGTGTCATACTATTGGTTAAAAATAAATCACAATTGCATTATTTTATTTGTATGACTTTTCTAAATACTCAAAAACATCTAAGTAATTTCTATAACTGTGCCATAAAGCAATGAATTCCAAAGCAGTTTCTTTGGCACGGAATTAAAAGTGCAGCCTCAAAATACTACTAAATTTCTCACAATCCTAACAGCAGTTTTCATTCAGTGATTTTTTTCAGTGTTGTTCAAAATTGCTCGGTTTCTATGGACAGGTGCATAAAATAGGCCTGGTACAGAGAGTGTTACACTGGTGCAACCCACAAGACGGCTGTGTCGTAGTGGTAGAGAAACACCCCTACACAGCGTGCAGTACTGACATGTTTACCTCAGTTTGAGACTTATTTACTGACTTACCTTCGAACATTCGAACTTACAGTTCAAAAATTTTGGCCACAAATTTGGCACCCCCCAAAATCTGGCGCCCTAGGATCAAGTCTACTCTGCTAGCAAAAGCCATCAAGTCTTCGAAACCTCCTTGTCAATCCGCAGCAACGTCGGTAAAGGATTGAAAATGCCACAACTCTCAAGACAGAATTTTTGTACATACCACAGGGACAGGGCCAGGTTTGCCAGACATAAAAGCCTTCGAGAATGGTGTGCCCCTGGCGCACATAATCCACTGGCCGTATCGGCCCACGAATAGTCACAACATCCAAGCCAGACAGACAGCCGACAGCTCCGGTGCCTCATCACAGCGCCACGTTTCCCCAGCAGGGACTTCTCGCTACGGCCACTGTCCAATCCAATGCCCTCTCCAATGACACAGTCACGAACTCTGGTGAGAAACTCGAATCAAACATCCCACCAGAGAGACACACAAGTCTAGCAACGGAATGATCGCAACTATGCCGGCAAGGAAGCGCCCCCGCCCCCACGACACAACTCGTACAACGGTCACGGCAGTGAATGGAAACTAAAGACGTCCTCTCACGGGCAGAGGGAAGTGGTGACGCCGCAGCGTACAATACCACTTTTTTCGACTACCAGTCACGTTTTTATTATTTATTTAAACTTTCCCGACGCGTTTCGGGATATGGATCCCATTATCAAGAGCGTTTTATTGCGTGCTATGTCATTATCTTTTATTGCTTCCTATGTGTGAGGTGCTGTGATGTTTCTGTCGTCTTTACTGCAATGTAAAAACATGCGCAATTTTATTTTATGTTGGTTTAAAAATGAATTTTGTGGCGAAATTTTGATGGGTTTCTGTTTACGATTTTCTTATGTTCCATTTGCACAGAACCTCACACATATTACACATGATAAACAACATTTTATACACAGCACACATTTGATATACAATAACATATAAACAGTTGGAAAGATGATTGTAGCATGTGGTCAACAGAGATAATGGCTTCATATGTCGTCCACAGAGTTTGATAAAAAAAATTTACATATATACTTGCATATATATTTACAATGGTATAAAATTTTATGTAGGCCTAACACTATTTTTTGGAAAATATGAATATAATCTTTGAAAGCGTCAGAATATTGAAGAAATTTTACAAAGATGTCATTTTAGATATGATTTGTTACAATAAATTACCGGAAAAGTGAACATGCCTAGCGCGTGGTTACAGAAGCAGATGCAGTGTAGGAGGAACTATGTTAACGTACAATACTAAAAGCAAACATTATCATAGCAAACATTGTCGAGTTCAGGCGTTGTCCCGCGTATGTAACAAGTAAAATGTATTGGTCAGAACCTATTATCTCAGAATATGCAGAATATCTACAACGTGGAAAATGAGAGCTGGTGCAAATGATTTATTTTACCGTCGACAATATTTTAAAGAATTTTTGCCAAAAGTGATTTTATCGTAAATTTCGTTATTATTCTCAACGGCTTTCAGATAAATGTACCGTCTTTGGGCTTCAGGAAGAAAAAAAAAAAATACAATTTCTGTAAGAGTATTGCATACCACATACAAGCATAAGAAAGCATTTAGTTCCATTTTTCGGCGATCGCTAACAGAGATACCGTAAAATTCGTAAACACAATGATCCACGCGCCAGCCCGCAATGGTCGCTGGAGAGCGCTGTGGTCGCAAAGAAAATCACGATGAGCAGCAAGTTGTGTTCCGTGGGATGTAGCAGGTCGTTTCAAAGCCAGGTAGAAAGCACGTCTGACCTACACCACGTTGGGAATCACGTCCCGTGTGAGAACGGCTTAACACGCTGCAAGCCGGAAGTGCGGAGGTGATGGGTCGAAAGTTTGGCAATTCAGCGTCAGAGTAACATAATCTGTGTCAGCGGAGTCCAGTCCTTGTCGACCGCAAGGGCTTTCCCACTACTAATTCGATCGGAGCTGTCAATCCTAAAAGGCCCTACACACGTTCCGATTTGTCGGGACCAAATTATCGGCGGTCCGATAAATTGGACGTGTGGAGGCACTTCCCCACCAACTTTGCTTGTCGGATGGTTGGTCGGGCCTAACCGTCCGTCGTCCGACAAATTGTACCATGTGTAGCGCCACCCGACCAACTTCCTGCCTGCGATCTTCTGCTCAGCGATCACGCGAAAACAAAAACAGTTCGACAAACAGACACCAGAACAGGGTGGCGCCATATTCTCAGCGTGCAATTGGTCGAACGTGTGTAGGCTGCTACGAATTTGCTTGGATCGTTGGACAGTTTGTTGGTCAGACGACAAATCTGAGCGTGTGTAGGTGCCTTAAAGGTCCTCTCAACGGACTATTCACCAAGTTTCCCTCCTGTTAAAACTTTAGAAAGAGAAGTTTATTTTCCCTGGTCTTTTTTCTGTGACGAGTTACTAAACTTGGCTTTTAGAAACTCATTCACAAAAGAAAACGAAACCAATATTCCAGATTTCGAATTACTAACAGATGCCGTAATGAGTAACATAGAAGTAGATATCATCGGAGTAGTGCAGCAACTAAAATCACTTAATAAGAACAAGTCTTCTGGTCCGGATTGTATACCCATTAGATTTCTATCTGATTATGCTGAGCGATAGCTCCTTACTTAACAGTCATATACAACCGCTCTCTCATAGAAGGATCTGTACCAAAAGATTGGAAAGTTGCACAAGTCACACCTATATTGAAGAAAGGCAGTAGGAGTAACCCACTAAACTACAGGCCTATTTCATTGACGTCAATTTGCAGCAGGGTTTTGGAACATATCCTGCATTCAAATATTATGAATTATCTCGAACAGAACGATCTATTGACCCGTCAACACGGATTTAAAAAATATCGTTCATGCGAAACACAACTAGCTCTTTATTCACACGAAGTGATGGGTGCTATCGACAAACGTTCGCAAATCGATTCCGTATTTCTTGATTTCCAGAAAGCTTTTGCACCGTACCTCACAAACGGCTTTTAATCAAATTGCGTGGTTATGGTATATCGCCCCAAATTTGCGACTGGATAGGGGATTTCTTGTCAGAGAGAACACAGTTCGTAGTAATCGATGGTAAGGCATCGACTGAAACAGAGGTGATATCAGACGTTTCACAGGGTAGTGTTATTGGTCCTCTGCTGTTTCCTATATACATAAACGACATGCGAAAAAAATCTAAGTAGCTCTCTTAGGTTGTTTGAAGATGACGCCGTCATTTACCGTCTGGTAAAATCATCTGAAGATCAAAACCAACTACAGAACGATCTGAATAACATATCACTATGGTGTAAAAATTGGCAATTGACTCTAAATAATGAGAAGTCGTCCTCATGAGTACGAAAGGAAATCCGTTAAACTTTGTTTAGAAGATAAATGAATCAAATGTGAAGGTCGTAAACTTCACAAAATACCTAGGAATTACTATTTCTTCAGACTTAAACTGCAAAGAAGACGTAGATAATGTCGTGGGAAAGGCGAACCAGAGGTTCCGTTTTATTGGCGGAACCCTTAAAAGATGCAACGGAACTACCAAAGAAACTCCGTACACTACGCTTGTCCGTCCATTTTTGGAGTATTTTTGCCCAGTGTACGATCCTTATCAGGTGAGTTTGACGGAGGACATCGAAAGAGTTCAATGAAGGGCAACTCGTTTCGTATTGTCACGATACAGGGGAGGCATCGTTACGGAAATGCGAAAATATATTGTTGAATCCCACTTACATAGGTAGAAATGACCATGAGAATAAAATACGAGAAATCAAAGCTCCAACAGAGAGATTGAGGTGTTGTTTCTTCCCGCGCGCTATTCGAGAATGGAATGGGAGATAAAATAGTATAACGGTAGTTCGATGAACTCTCTGCCAGGCACTTAAATGTGATTTGCAGAGTATCCCATGTAGTAGATGTAGACGTATAAGGAGTTTATGCTAAATAATTGAATTTAGCAAGTTCGTTGATTTCTTGATTATCTTGTTTAGATTGACTATGTATGTGGGTGAGGAAGAAAGCATTGAAATGCACATCTCTGAACATTTTCTTGAAGAGCTGGCTTGGCAACTTTCATCTGATGAAACACTGTCTCCTTGGAAGAGCTGGTAACACTGGTACTTCGTCCTGTTCTGATGCTGTCCTGTTCCTTGCTCCAACGTTAGTTGTCGTTTGCTCTGCCGTCATTAAGTCGACCAAGAACGTCATTAGTTCGTACCATGGCCAATTAGACTGAAACGGAGGCATACGACTTTCGTCTCTCGTACGTGCAGTAACAGATTTTTAAAACTCAGAACGGAAAGTGTCTTTCATTTATTCTTGATAACCTTGCCTACAAATAAAGATATGAAAAGATACATAAATAATGAAGTAGACTACATACTTAATACAACATTTTTGTCTGTAACACATTAACTGCAAATCCTATAAAGGTCCTAAGTATCCTTCAATTATGTTTTCAGATATTTGTTGGTTGAGATGTCTTTCTATGCACTGCCATAATAAATTTCTGATGGGTCTAACTACAGTCGCACAATTTGTGCATGAACCCTATGCTGCAATATGTGTAATTATCGGCCTTCTGCTACTATAACACTTCTTCAAACCGCTGCACACACACACACTTGTATGCCAATTGGAAATTTCCGAATTGTGTGGTGCCCATTGATGGTAATCGTGTTTGTTCGGGTTAAGTGCCCCGCTCATTGTGTGACAATGTGTCACAACTTCAAAATTTTTGTTCGCCTTCTTTACTAGATGTAGCTGACTCTAACTGCAGATTAATAGCAGTTGATGTTGGAGGTAATTGCAAGCAGTCAGATGGCTGGAGTTTCAGAGCTTGTAATTTGTAAACAAATATTAAGAACGCAACTGACAACTGGACTTTACCGAAGGAACTGCCCGATACTTCCGTAGAAACCCCATTACTGTTGAATGGAGATGAAGCCTTTCCCCTAGTGGAAAACTTAATACGCCTTTTCTCTGCCGTAAGAGAGGTAGAAGATTATTTAACTGGAATTATCGAGGGCTAAAACGGTGGTGGAACGCGCTTTTATAATTCTCCAAAAGGTAATTGAAACATCTGTAGAACGTATTCTAGGCATCTGCGTCTAGCACAACATAATAATGGATAAAGATACACTTGAAGTATCCCTTCACTTGTATGTTGACCATGACAATATAGAAAACAATGCGGCCGGCCGCGGTTGCCGAGCGGTCTGCAGCACGCCAGTCACGGTCTACACGGCCGCTGCGGTCGGAGGTTCGAATCCCCCCCCTAGGGCATGGATGTTTGTGCGTCTTTAGTATATGCTAGTTCATAAGTAGTTTGTAAGTTTAGGGACTGATGACCCGTAGTTGTCCCATAAGCTATACAAACATTTGAACATTTTTGAAAACAATGCTTTGCCAACGTGCTTCCAAAATGACAAGCAGTAGTGCTTCAAGAAGAGCGAGGAATGAAAGAGAGGCCTTCAAAAACTATGTCAACAGTCATTAATGCAAACATATTTCATGCCCAATTGCTTGACTACTATGACTATCATGGCCATAATTTGATTATCAAAGTACTGTAATAATATCTGTACATAACTGAAAAGTGTTCATTATTTCTGGTATTTTATTGAGGTTTTTTATTTAAATTTTGGTCTTTCCTTCTGTACCACAATGTTCGGCTATTTCACATAACAGATCCCTTTTGTGGTAACATGTGTTTTTTTTTTTTCATCCCACAACACAACGCCCTGACGCCTTCGATGTCCATCGGAAAAAAGCAAGAACACTGCAGATGGAAGCGCAAGCAAGCTACCAATCCAATCGCTGGCGCAAAACACAGAAACTCGCTTGCGAGTACAGCGGATTCATCGCATCGCATCCCATCGCATCGCTCGGCTCAGCGTGCGTTGGTGGAAGTACGCACCTCGATGTCGTTGAGAATGGCACTTTGACTGCACAGAGGTACAGAGACGAGACTCTCCGACCTTCTGTTGTGCCCTACGTTGGTGCCATAGGAGATGAGTTTCTTCTGGTGGACGGTAACACGTCCCCACAGAGCTGCACAAGTGGACAACATGCTTGAACTGAGAGAATTGAACGAATGTAGTGGCCAGCTCGTTTACCGGACTTAAATCTGATTTACTATGTGTGGGACGCACCTGGCAGACACATAGCAGCCAGACCAGCTTACACAACGGTTGCAGACCTCGTTATTGCTCTCGTGGAAGAATGGTCAGATGACCCCGAGAGCTGATTGGTAACCTCAGGGTGTCATTCCAAGCAGGTGTGCAGCTGTAATGGTCGTCCGAACTGGTCACCTATCATATTAAAAGACAGCGATAAGGACTTTTCCAATTTTATGTTAGCCAGACCGCAGTTATTAGACTCGAAGGGCATGAAAGGGAAGCATCAGTTGGGAAGGGAGTAAGACAGGGCTGTAGCCTTTCTCCGATGCTATTCAATTTGTACATAGAGCAGGCGATGAAGGAAAGCAAGGAAAAATTTGGAATAGGGATTAAAGTTCAGGGGGGAAGAAATAAAAACATTGCGTTTTGCTGACGACATTGTAATTCTGTCAGAGACAGTAAAGGACCTGGAAGAGCAGTTGAATGGAATGGACAGCGTGTTGAAGAGAGCGTATAAAATGAACATTAACAAGAGCAAAACAAAAATAATGGAATGCGGTCTTAGAAAGTCAGGCGATGCTGAAGGAATTAGATTAGGTAACGAAACAATGAAGGTGGTAGATGAGTTTTGTTACTTCGGTAGTAAAATAACATGCGATGGTCGCAGTACAGAGGATATAAAATGCAGAATGGCAATGGGAAGAAAAGCATTTTTGAAAAAGAGAAATTTGTTAACATCGAATATTAATTTAAGGGTAAGGAAGTCTTTTCTGAAGGCATTTGTGTGGAGTGTTGCCTTGTACGGGAGTGAAACATGGACGATAAGCAATGCGGACAGGAAAAGAATAGAGGCTTTTGAAATGTGGTGCTACAGAAGAATGCTGAAGATTAGGTGGGTAGATCGCATAACTAATGAAGAGGTACTGGACAGAATTGGTGAGAAAAGGAATTTTTGGCATACCCTGACTAAAAGAAGGGATCGCTTGGTAGGACACATTCTTAGACATCGGGGAATCGTAAATTTAGCATTGGAGGGAAGTGTGTGGGGTAAAAATCGCAGAGGGAGACCAAGAGACGCGTATAGTAAGCAGATTCAAGTGGATGTGGGTTGCCGTTCTTATGAGGAGATGAAAAGGCTTGCTCAGGATAGGGTATTATGGAGAGCTGCATCAAACCAGTCTCCGGACTGAAGACCATAATAATAATATAATGTTAGCCCCAAGCTAAGTCACACTAACTACACGCCATGAAAATCTGAAGTAAAGAGTGGAGACAGCAAACTATCGTACTGTATCACACACAAATTACAGTAGTAACCAATATGCAAATAAAATTCGTTATTATATGTTTATTGCTTTTGATATCGCACGTGATTCCCTAATTGTTTCGAGTAGTATATGAGAAATCACATCGAAAACGGAAATATTTAAGTGTTGCTTTTTATCGTGCAGTAAGAGAATGGAACGGTAAAGAAATATTATAAAAGCAGAATATTTATGTAGCTGTGGAAATTGCCGCAAGGGAATCGAGTGTGCTTAGAGCACAGACGTCGTTATTTCGACACGATTCAGAGTTCAGAAGGCGAGGTGTTACGTAACGGATGACCCAGTGGGAGAGATAGCCGGAGGAGAGAACGCCGTTTACGACTGCCTGCCGATTCTCCTGTCCAGGAGTTCCGCGCAGCCGCAGGTCGAGCTGGCGTTCGGTCGGTGGCCGGCACGGCTGCTGTGGCCGTTCGCTCAGCGTTGACCGTCAGACGGCGCTGCAGTCCTCAACCACAAGTACCGACCGTGCACTGCTACCGAATCACCAGAAAGCTGCAAAATTAATCACCTCATCTGGTCCAGTGGCTCCAGAGGAGAAGTTATCCAACCTATTACTCAACTGATCAATTTACGCGTTTGAATTAACTGGTTAAGTGCAGATAATGGAAATAAGTTTTTCACACAATGTGCAAAAATCAGCTGTTTCCGCAAACTGGGGAGCTATCAAGAATGGAGTCCCACAGGAATCGATTTGGGTCCTTTGCTAAAGTGGGTTGAAACGAAAATAATGGCAACAATGCTTTGGAGACACCGTGCAATGGAATATACTATTGTAGCTGATAGCACACGTTGTTGACATACCTAGCTTATCTCCGAGTAAATGGACTCGCCCGTCCCTCGTCACCGGCTTGCGCACAATCGAGGGAAACACAGTCACTAGAGGGCGAGCGGTCTATCAAATGGAGTCACACTGGATGCGATTAGGGCCAAAACAGAAACGCCAGTCCAACGAATGGCGTCATTATGGATCGCCGCGAAAGTCAAAAGTGCGTCAGAGACCCAAAATGATGACAGTTATGGTGATTTTCGTGTACGACTGTGATGGTGTTATCCTAAAGCATTACGTTGCTCCACGGCAGACCGTCAATGCACAGTATTATTGTTCGTTTTTGGAGCATCACCTGCGACCAGCTTTGCGAAAGAAGCGGCAACACTTTCTCCACAACCGACCTACCATTTTTGCACGACAATGCGCGGCCGCATACAGCGCAAGCTGTGGCTGCTCTGTTCGGTCGATGGGACTGCGAAGTACTGCACCACCCACCACACTCCCCAGACGTAAGTCCTTGTGACTTTGATTTGAGTTCGAAGCTGGAGGAACCACTTCGTGTTACTCACTTCAGAACTGTTTGTACTATCAACAAAACAGGCTCTGCTAACGGTATACTACGCCTTCCACGTCGCTGGCAACGAGTTTTACACAACGATGGTGACTACTTTGGACAGTAACGCTTTTCTGTCGGTGTTGAATAAATAGTTGCCACTATTTAAGTTCCTGCCCCCGTATATTAATGATTTGCCGTTCTACTGGCATATTAACTAAAATGGATAGCTAGTGCTTTTGGCTTACGATAAAAGTATTGTAATCACTCTTGACAAACAATAATTAACAGATGAAATTGTAATTAATGTCTTTCAGAAAATCATAAAGTGTTTTCCTGCAAATGAACTCTCATTAAATTTCGATGAAACACAGTGTATACAGTTCTGTACAGTGAATTGAATAACACAATTAATAAACATAGACTTTAGACAGGGACTGCAGCTAACGTAGAATATACGCAAACTTTTTTGGTGTATGCATTGACTGAATTTTGTGAAATATATTGCTGATCTTCTGAAAGGTTTGACTTCAGCGACTTATTCTGTTAGGGTTATTGTAAATTTTGCTGATAGACATATCAGTAAATTGGTATAGTAGACCTATTGTCATTCATTTATCTCATACGGCATCATATTTTGAGGTAATTCATCACTGAGTATTCACAGCACAGAAGCGTGCAATTTTAATAATTGCTAGAGTCCACCCAAGGTCATCCTGCAAACACTCATTTAAGGAACTGGGGATCTTCACACGAACCTCGGAGGCATATATTGACTTATGAAATATGTTTTTAATAATCAATAACAACTCAAAAGCAATAGCAGCATTGATAACTACAACAATATGAGAAAAATCTTAATTTGAAAAACTCAGTGAAATATTGGATATATCATCACATTTGACGTCTTTGAAAAAGCCGATGATACCACAGATCGAGAATCGCAATTAGTACCAGAATTTGGAGTAAATCGGAAGTCAACAAACATCATCAAAGAAACACCCATAGAGACAAAATCGAACATCTACATTTACATGGATACTCTGCATTTAAGTTCCTGGCAGGTAAAGTTTGTGAGGGAATTGAGCACAGAATTCGAAATAGGCACAGAAGTACTACAAGCGAATGGACTGTCCCCGTTATTCTTGAGTTGTGCGCTTGAAAAATTGTCAGAAAATAGAGAAAAACAATACTGGGACCCAAACGTAAGAGTGTGGAATAGGGCTGTTTAGCATTTGTTGACGACATGTCACTAGCTGCCAAAGACATCGCCGATTCACAGAAATCCCTCAAAATTAATACATACCAGCAACAACTACAAAAACCCGTTCAATGAACTAATACTCCCCATGATATTTCAACAACTAACCGACTTAGCAGCAAATTTGACCCACGACAAAGCACACACCATCTCGATCTGATTCTATCACCTAAAATCCCCCCAAAACTGTTAAAATTGATACCTATTGATTGCATCCCCTAACAACCGGTGGTGAAAGCGTCACCATGAGCAACATTGCTGAAGATTCGCACCAAATCGTTACCGAAACCTCCGCGACACCAGCGAGCAGCTCTCCTCACGTCCGCACTCCGCCGGGCCAGGAACCGATCTCTTTCCTTCGCTGGGCGCCACGAGGGCCAACCGTCCCCTCTTCAAATTCGCGGGGGCGGAGCGCCCTGATTGGCTGGACACCGAGTGTTCGTTACTCCACCGCCTTCGCACAAGAAAGATATAAAATAAAGTGTACACCTTTGCCATCTCTGTTTCTACAGTTGCTTTTACAGTCTGCAACACCTACCATTCTCAAGTGAACCAATTCAAATTGCATTCGTTGACATAATGATACAGCAGAGCAATGAAACGAAATTATAGTCTCGTTTCAAGATAATCATAGTTCATCTATGTTAGTGTTAGAGGACTATTCCTCGAACTTTATTTTCAGAGGTTGTATATCAATACCATAGGTGAAAAATGACGTCAACGACTTCAATGTATCTCTCCATTGAAATCTCGCATCTGCACTTTCAGGCCTGATGTAAGCATTATGAAGTGTTTGAGATGTGTGTTTTTCACTATTTTAATTACTTTAAACACAGCGGTTTTAGTATTGCTGATTAAAAATACAATGATACACCGATTTTATTCAATTAACTTTCAATTCCCTCCTGTGATGTTGATACATTGTTACTTCTTTTTGTCTCTATTACAATGCAACGGTTTCCAGAGAGGCGTCACAGGTTACAATTCTGATCATCGTAAGTTTTTCTAAGCACGGATTCGAGCGTCCCTTGAAACTGAAATGTATCCGTGGTTTCTTAGGCATGACTCTGAACATTATCGGTGCCAGGTTGTTTGTTACCAAGCTGTTTGGAATGTGTCAAGCTGTTTGAATTTATTTTTGGTCAACTTAATCTTGCCATTGCTTTCCGTCTATTTCTTATCGCTGCTTTCTTAGAAAAGAGACACGTAACCGGAGCCAACTGGAGCGGTGATGTACGAGAGGAATGCGCGACCGCTGAACTTGGCGTCCACCTCTCGCTTATCGGCGTCGGTTCTTTCCTCCGCTAATGGCTTCACCCTCCAGAAGTGTCGCCCGTCCTCTGGCAGTTACGAGAAGTGCTGACCTTATCTGTCCCTCCTGGCATTTGTCACCCGCAGATTAATTGCACGGGCATTTTTACCGCGAATCGGCCATCAGTCTTCTCTAGCGATATCGCGACGCCGCCGGAGGTGACATGCTTAATTGACTCGATTACAGCGTTAACAGGCTGTCCGGTAGCATGGTATATGAATCACCGAGAGCGAACACCTCCGGGGTAAATTAATCGACTCGATGAGAATGCGTGTTTTGTATCTACATCTGTGAACAGATTAATGAACTGATACAGTGCCTTCTGAAAAACACATTTTATACTATCTTCTGTGGCACCTCAGTAGGGACTTTTTATACGAGGGCTGGAATTTAAATAGTGCCGACTATTTATTCCCAACCGATACAAAACCGTTACATGTTTGCAACTGTTACTGTCCTTTAGTCAGCAGCGTTGTGTAGAACCCGTTGCTAGCGATGTGGAAGGCGTAGTACACCGTTGAAGAGCCTGTTCTGTTGATGGTGCGAATGGAGCGGTCTACTGCCTGTCGAAACAGTTCTGAAGCGAATGCCACGAAGTGGTTCCTTCGTCTTCGGTATCAAAACAAAGTCAGAAGGACTTAAGTCCGTGGAGTATAGTGAGTGGTACAGTACTTCCGAGTCCCATCTACGGAACAGAGCAGCCACAGCTTGTGCTGTATGCGCCCACGCATTGTCGTGAAAACTAATGGGTGCGTTACACAGGAAGTGTTGTGGTTTCTTTTCGCAAAGCTGCTTGCAGGCGATGCCCCTAAAAGAAACTGTGCATTCACGAACTGCCGTGGAGGAACATAATGCAAATGTTCAAATGTCTGTTAAGCTTAAAGGACTTAACTGCGGGGTCATCAGTCCCTAAACATACAAACTAATTATGAACTACCTTAGACTCTGACCATAACTTGTTGGTTATGAACTGTAGGCTGAAACTGAACAAACTACAAAAGGTAGGAAAATAAGAAGATGGGATCTGGTTAAATTGAAGGAACCTGAGGTTCTTAAGAATTTCAGAAGGAGCTTTAGGCAACAATTGACAGAAACAGGGGAAAATAAAACAGTAGAGGAGGAATGGGTAAAATTCAGAAATGAAATAGTGAAAGTAGCACAGGAGAAAATCGGTAGGAAGGCAAGACCTACAAAAAATCCTTGGATATCACAGGAGATACTAAATTTAATCGATGAAAGGAGAAAATATAAATGCAGTAAATGAAACAGGCAAAATGGAGTACAGACGACTAAGAAATGAGATTGACAGGAAGTGCAAAATGTCTAAGCAGGAGTGGCTAGAAGGCAAATGCAAGGATATAGAAGATTGTATAAATAGGGGGAAAATAGATACAGCCTATAGGAAAATTAAAGAAATATTTGGAGATAAGAAAAACAGCTCTATGAATATCAAAGACACTGATGGAAAACCAGTTCTCAGCAAAGAAGGGAAAGCTGAAAGGTGGAAAGAGTATATAGAGGGGCTCTACAAAGGAAATGAACTTCGAGACAATATTGTGCGAAGGGAAGAGGATGTAGATGAAGATGAAAAAGGAGATACTGTACTGAGAGAAGAATGTGACAGAGCCCTGAAAGACCTAAGTCGAAACAAGGCCCCTGGAGTAGATGATATTCCCTCAGAGCTACTGAAGTCTCTGGGAGAACCAGCCATGACAAACATGTTTCACCTGGTGTGTAAGATGTATGAGACAGGCGAAGTACCCTCAGACTTTAAGAAAACTGTTATAATCCCCATTCCAAAGAAAGCAGGTGCAGACAGGTGGGAAAACTACAGAACCATCAGTTTAATAAGTCATGGTTGCAAAATATTAACGCGAATTATATATAGAAGGATGGAAAAGTTTGTAGAAACCGACCTCGGGGAAGACCAGTTTGGGTTCAGGAGGCAATACACACTTTACGTCTTATCATAGAAGATAGATTAAGAAAAGGCAAACCTACCTTTCTAGCTTTTGTAGATTTGGAGAAGGCTTTTGACAATGTTGATTGGAATAAACTCTCTCAAGTTCTGAAGCAAGCAGGAGTAAAATATAGGTAGCGTAAAGTTATTTACAACTTGTACAAAAACCAGACAGCGGTTGTCATCGTTGAAGGGCATGAAAGGGATGCAGTGGTTGGAAAGGGAGTAAGACAGGTTTGTAGTCTTTCTCCATTGTTATTCAATTTGTACATTGAGCAAGCTATAAAGGAAAGCAAGGAGAAATTTGGAGAAGGAATTAAAGTTCAGGGTGAAGAATTAAAAACATTGCGTTTTGCCGACGACATAGTGATTCTGTCAGATACAGCAAAGGACCTGGAAGAGCAATTGAAGGAATGGACAGTGTGCTGAAAGGTGCATATAAGATGAACATTAACATGAGCAAAACTAGGGTAATGGAGTGCAGTGTAAGGAAATCGGGTGATGCTGAAGGAATTAGATTGGGAAACGAAGCAATAAAGGAGGTAGATGAGTTTTGTTACTTGGGCAGTAAAATAACAAATGATGGTCGCAGTACAGAGGATATAAAATGCAGAATGGCAATGGGTAGAAAAGCGTTCTTGAAAAAGAAAAAATTGTTAACATCGAAGATTGATTTAAGCCTAAGGAAGTCCTTTCTGAAGGCATTAGTATGGAGTGTTGCCTTGTATGGGAGTGAAACATAGACGATAAACAGTGCGGACAAGAAGAGGATTGAGGCTTTTGAGATTTGGTGGTACAGAAGAATGCTGAAGATTAGGTGGGTGGATCGCGTAACTAATGAGGAGGTACTGAACAGAATTGGGGAGAAAGGAAGTTTCTGGCATACCTTGACTAAAAGAAGGGATAGGTTGGTAGGACACATTCTTAGACATCAAGGAATTGTGAACTTAGTGTTGGAGGGAAGTGTGTGGGGTAAAAACCGTAGAGGAAGACCAAGAGATGGATACAGTAAGCAGATTCAGACAGATGTAGGTTGTCGCTCTTATGTGGAGATGAAGAGTCTTGCTCAGGGTAGGGTATTGTGGAGAGCTGCATCAAACCAGTCTCCGGACTGAAGACCACAACAACACAGACTAAAGACGACACAAATATCCATGCCCGAGGGGGGATTCGAACTCCTACCGTAGCGGCCTTGCAGACTCTGACTGACGCGCCGCAGTCCTCTCGGCCACCGCGGCCAGCGAACTTAATGCATTAGAAGGGTTTTTCTCTATGCATCACTGTTCTGCACGGTAATGCCGATTCCCAACATGCATCTTCAACACCTTAGATTATATTAAATTAGTTGTCCGTTCCATAGATCCGTGTTAAGGTGATCCTCATGGATGTTTAACATGTCAATTTTTAATTTTTTTACAAGTTGATAATATAATGATACTAATACAGATACATACATTTCCTGTACAAACTGATATATAATAATACTAATAGTGTGAATACAGATACATCCATCATTTGGTTCTGTTTAAAAATTCGTCACTGGAGTAGAAGGAGTTGGCCACTAGAAAGTGTTTTAGGCTCCTCTTAAATTGATCTTTATGTGTAGCTAGACTTTTTTTTGAAAATATGTGTGTAGTGAGTAGTGGAGCCCGTTTTCAACTAAAGTGCTATTAAGTCCTTGTGTAGATCATTTTTGTTCCTAGTATTTTTTGTGTCCCCACTTCGTCGCCGCTTTTGTGTCCCAGCCTCGTCGTAGGTGTCGGTGGCCGAGTGGAATGAGACCGACACAGGAATATAGATAGCACGCTGGTGCAGGTACGGAGGGGAGCAGCCAGAAACTATAAACACTAGAGTAAATTAGAAAGCGATATATATGTTGCACAGAATGTAACAATACTTAACTTTTACATAGTACTGCAGAATGTTGATACATAGTTGTTAGAGGCCTGCCTAGTGCCTGTACGATAGCAAAGTCTTCACTGGTGCCTATCTGATTACGAAGGTCCTAACTGGTTGCTAACTCAGTCCCAAGTGACCGATGTCTTTCCGTGGTGGCCACGAGCGGGGTTGCAGCAGAGGGCGCTCGTGGCTGTCGCGAGAACGCCGCGCCGTGTGTGCATGGCGGCGCGCGGCGAAAGTAGGTGGCGCGCACTTTGTACTTGTGCGACACCACACCCCTCCCCCCCCCCCCCCCCAAACCGCCGCGCCGTCGTGGCGTAGGGCTGAGCGCCACGGCGACGGCACTGGGAGGAGGGCCTGGGCGGGGGCGTTACTGGTGGGACGGGCGTCGTAGCGGAGGCTGGGATCGAGACGCCGTCTGCGCCCCGGCATCCGCCTTGCGATCCTCCAGGGAACCCACCGAAACCTGGGGAAGGGCGCACCCCCCCGCCCAGAGGGAGCAGGTCATCTTCTTCTGAGGTGCGTGGCCCAGGCGGCGGCGGCACGCACGGTCCCGGAGTCCCTCTCGGTGACGCTGTCATCAGCGGCGGCGACAGCGGCGGCGACAGCGGCGGCGTCGCGTCGATCTCCATCGGGACGATCTCGTAGTCCGGGGACGAACGATGTGGTTGTGCTCCTTGGCGGTGAACTGGGTCTGGAATCAAGAAACCGGAGACAGGATCGCGCGGCCTATGCAGACGCAATTGGTTTGCGTGGCGCCGCAGCTCCGACCCTGTGAAAGAACGTACAACATACATATTGCGACCGATCACGCGCTGAATGATGCCCGGCATCCATCGTTTCTTCTTGTTTCCAGCAAACACCCTGTACAGCACCGGCGTGGAAACCTGAAAACGCGTAGCGCCATACGAACCGACTCGGTGCGTGGGAGGCTGCAGCAGGTGAAGGAGGGTGCGGTGACGGCGGCCGTGTAGCAGCTCGGCAGGAGACGGGCCGTCACGTGGCATGCACCGATACGTAGACAGGTAAATTTGAAGAGCTTGCTGCCTGGAGTGCTGACCTTTCATCTTCTCCATGTGAGACTTGAATGTTCGAACGAAACGTTCTGCTTCACCATTGGACTGAGGGTGAAAAGGTGCAGTGGTAATATGCTGAATGCCATTCACACGACAAAACTGTTGAAATTCCGCACTAACAAACTGAGGTCCATTGTCACTGACGATAGTTTCAGGCAAGCCTTCGATGCAAAACACTGATGTTAAGGCACTGATTGTACTAGAAGCTGTCTTTGAGTTCATGGCAATCACAAAAGGAAACTTGCTGAAAGCGTCTACAACAATTAACCAGCGCGTATTCCAGTAAGGTCCGGCAAAGTCAATATGTAAACGTTGCCATGGTCCCTTGGGGCGTGGCCAGTCTGAGAAACGTTGCGGAGGAGCCGCCTGATGCTCCGCACAAACAGTACACTGTGACGTCATGTACTCTATCTGGCTGCTGCAAGCGGGCTGGTCCAAGGTTCTATCACTCCTCGTCGCCACTTTTGTATCCCATCCTCGTCGCCACTTTTGTGTCCCCATTTAATCGCCGCTTTTGTGTCCCAGCCTCGTCGTAGGTGTCGGTGGCCGAGTGGAATGAGACGGACACAGGAATATAGATAGCACGCTGGTGCAGGTATGGAGGGGAGCAACCAGAAACTATAAACACTAGAGTAAATTAGAAAGAGATATATATTGCACAGAATGTAACAATACTTAACTTTTACATAGTACTGCAGAATGTTGATACATAGTTGTTAGAGGCCTGCCTAGTGCCTGTACGATAGCAAAGTCTTCACTGGTGCCTATCTGATTACGAAGGTCCTAACTGGTTGCTAACTCAGTCCCAAGTGACCGATGTCTTTCCGTGGTGGCCACGAGCGGGGTTGCAGCAGAGGGCGCTCGTGGCTGTCGTGAGAACGCCGCGCCGTGTGTGAATGGCGGCGCGCGGCGAAAGTAGGTGGCGCGCACTTTGTACTTGTGCGACACCACAGTATTGTATGTACGAACTGAGCTGTTTGCTGGGAAAGGGATATATTATTTATGACAAATTTCATTAAGAATAATGATACTGGGAGGCAGTTCTTTGAAGAGGCTTCTGCAGGATGTCCGTGAATTTACACCACAAATAATACGTACTACACGCTTTTGGATTCTGAAAACTTTTGCTTGACTTCAAGAGATACCCCAAAATATTATTCCATATGACATTATGGAATGAAAGTAATCAAAATATACATGTCTCCTATGTCTGATACCAATTGTATTGCAAATACAGATTTGTTAACTCCTTTCTGCAGTTCTGTGGTGCGCTCCTCCCAACTGAATTTATTATAAAGCTGTAATCCCAGAAATTTAATACTGTCAAGGTCTTCTATTTCCTCTGCTTCATACTTTATGCATATGCTGGGTGGAAATCTCTTACATTTTCTGAACTGCATGTAGTGAGTTTTTAATGTTTAATGTCAGTGAGTTACCTTTAAACCATAGATAATATCTTTAGCAGACCTTTCTAGAAATGTGCTAGACATACTATTTATTGCAGTACTTGTATCATCTGCAAACAAAAGGAACTCTGCTTCTGGCAGTGTAACTGATGAGTGGTCATTAATGTACACCAGGAAAAGCAAGGGCTCTAATATTGATCCATGTGGAACATCACAAGTAATTTCTTCCCGATAAGATGATGATTGATGCTTCAGTTCACTAGTTCCTTGCAGTGACATCCTTTGTTTATTGTTAGCAAGATACGACTTGAACCATTTTGCAGCAATTACCTTGACACAGCAGAATTCTATTTTACTTAAGAGTGTTCTTGTTCACACAATCAAATGCCTTTGACAAATCACACAAAATACCTGCTGCTGGTAATTTACAAACCAATGAATTAAGTACATTATCACTGTAGGTGTAAACAGCCTTCTCGATATCAGAACATTTCAGAAATCCTAACCGTGTTCTAGCCAAAATGTCCTTTGAGGTTGGGTGGTTGAGAAGCTGCTCGAATATTATCTTTTCTAGAATTTTTGAGAATTGCTGTCTGTAGTTTTATGGTATATCTTTATCCACTTTTTTGAGTAGACGTTTAATATCCGCATGTATTAACCAATCACGAAATGTTCCAGTTATATTACACTGGTTACACAAATAACTTAAAACTGTGCTAAATTCACAAGAACACGCTTTAATTAGCTTTGTGGATATTTTATCGTAACAATTAGAATGCTTTGTTTTTAAAGATTTTATTATAGAAGATATTTCTCATGGTGAAGCGAGTAACATATTCAGGTACCTAAAGTTATTTGTAAATGCTAGTTTATTGCGCTGTACGACCTCTAGCACATTCAATCATGATCCAAGTCCGTTGTTCCTGTTTCGAAAACATAGTGACACCATTACGTTATATCGCTCGATCGCAAGTGACTGGACTGTTTACCTCGATTGTGCGCACGCCGTTGACGTTGGACGGGCGAGTCCATTTGCTCGGAGGTAAGGTAGGTATGTCAACAACGTGTGCTATCAGCGACAATAGTAGATTCTAGTGTACAGTGTCGCCATAGCAGTGTTGCAACTATTTATGTTCCAAAACTCGTATTTGTTTTTGTATCATGTCTATGGTCACCCATACTGAAGCAAACAACACTAGTGCAAGTGGTAATGCAATAATGTAAATGAGGAAGGAGGATAAATATTACATTAACGCACGAATTTACTTCCATTGTGCAGTGCCCTAACAGAAATTCACTGCTGGAAAGAAGAATTACTACTTGCTCTTATTGTTAGAGATTTCCGATTCACTCAAGATTTATTGTTGAAACAATCATGCATTGATTAAATTTTCAGATCAGTAGCTCAAGCGGTACTGAGGTACCAAGCGTCGATCCATGCTCAAACTCCGATATTAGTACGTGGTCCACGGATGGCAGAGCAAACGCTGATTCTGAAATCCATAAAGTCAATCCAGAAAGTCAATACTGTCCTGTGATACATGATCCCACTTCTGAAACAATTCTGGATTGACCAGTCTGACGTGTCAGCTGTCGTCCTACCATATGCCACACGTGCTCCATTAAAGGCAAGTCCAGTGATGGTGAATTCCAGGGAACATGATATACGTTGAGTTTCACGAGTAGTATATGGGCTAGAATTATCGAGTTGGACCAAAAGGTCGCATCCTTTTGAGAGAGTGTCAAAAGTACAGATCTCGCAACATTTTTCGAGTACTGTAGATGACACTCCCTCAGAACTACAAGTCTCTGGGAGAACCAGCCATGACGAAACTATTTCACCTGGTGTGTAAGATGTATGAGACAAGTGACATACCCTCGGACGTTAAGAAAAATGTAATAATCCCCATTCCCAAGAAATCAGGTGCAGATAGGTGCAAAAATTAGAGAGCCATCAGTTTAATAAGATATGGCTGCAAAATTTTAACACGAATTATTTACAGAAGGATGGAAAAGCTAGTAGAAACTGACCTCGGGGAAGATAACTTTGGATTCAGGAGAAATGAAGGAACACGGGAGGCAATAATCAGTTAACGGCTTATCTTAGAACGTAGATTAAGGAAAGGCAAACCTACGTTTCTAGCTTTTGTATATTTGGAGAAAGATTTTGACAGTTTTGATTGGAATATACTCTTTCAAATTCTGAAGTCAGCAGGAGTAAAATATATATGGAACAGAAGGTTATTTACAACTTGTGCTAAAACCAGATAGTGCTTATCAGAGTTGAAGGGCATGAAAGGCATGCAAAGATTGGGAAGGGAGTAAGTCAGGTTTGTAGCCTTTCTCCAATGCTATTAAATTTGTACATTGAGCAAGCAAGGAGAAATTTGGAGAAGGAATTAAAGTTCAGGGTGAAGAAATCAAAACATTGCGTTTTGCTGATGATATTGTAATTCTGTTAGAGACAGCAAAAGACTTGGAAGAGCAGTTGAACGGAATGGGCAGTGTGCTGAAAGGTGCATATAAGATGAACATTAACAAGAGCAAAACGAGGGTAACGGAGTACAGTCTAAGAAAGTCGGGCGATGCTGAAAGAATTAGATTAGGTAGCGAAGCAATAAAGGTGGTAGACGAGTTTTGTTACTTGGGCAGTAAAATAACAAAGGATGGTCGCAGTACAGAAGATATAAAACGCAGAATGGCAATGGGAAGAAAAGCGTTTTTTTTCCTTTTTATTAAAAAAAAAAAAAAAAAAAAAAAAAAAAAAAAAAAAAAAAAAAAAAAAAAAAAAAAAAAAAAAAAAAAAGATAAATTTGCTACTATCGAATATTAATTTAAGTGTAAGGAAGTTGTTTCTGAAGGCATTTGTGTGGAGTGTGGCCTTGTATAGAGAATACAGGCTTTTGAAATGTGCTGCTACAGAAGTATGCTGAAAATTAGGTGGGTGGATCGCGTAACTAATGAAGGAGTACTGAACAGAATTGGGGAGAAAAAGAATTTTTGTCATACCTTGACGGAAAGACGGATCGATTGGTAGGACGCATTCTTAGACATCAAGGAATCGTAAATTTAGCAATGGAAGTGTGTAGGGTAAAAATCGCAGAGGGAGACCAAGAGATGAATACAGTAAGCAGATTCAAATGGATGTAGGTTGCTGTTCTTATGGGAAGATGAAAGGCTTGCTCAGGATAGAGTATGGTAGAGAGCTGCATAAAACCAGTCTCAGGACTGAAGACCACAACATGTGCACTGATCAGCGTTTTACTCCAAGAACACGGATTCAGAAAGTCTCGTTCTTGTGAAACACACCTAGCACTTTACCCACATGATTTGATGAGTGCTATCACAACGGATGTCAATTAGATTCCGTATTTCTCTATTAAAGTACAGAGATATTTGGAGACAAGAAAAGCAGCTGCATTAATATCAAGAATTCAGACGGAAAACCAGTACTAAGCAAAGAGGGCAAAGCTGAACTGTGGAGGAATATATAGACGGCCTATGCAGTGGATATAAACTTGAAGGCAGAATTCTAGGAATGGAATACGATGTTCAGGAATAGGAGCTACTGCAAAAAGAATTTGACAGAGCGCTGAAGGATATGAGTCGAAACAAGGTCCCTGTAGTAGATAATACTCTGTCTGAACTGTTGATATCGGTAGGAGAGCCAATCATGTAGAAACCAACCTGGTACGCAAGATGTATGAGACAGGGGAAATACCCTCAGACTTCAAGAAGAATATTGCAATTCCAAATCCAAAGAAAACAAGCGCAGACAAATGTGAAAATTACAGAACTAATAGTTTAATAAGTCATGGGTGCAAAATACTAACACGAATTATTTACAGACGAATGGAAAAAATAGTAGAATCCGACCATGGGAAAGATCAGTTTTGATTTAGGACAAATTTAGGAACACGGTAGGCCATACTCATATTAGGACTTAATCTTAGGATAAGGAAAGGCAAACCTACGTTTTTAGCATTTGTAGATTTGGAGAAAACTTTTAAGAATGTTGAATGGAATACACTTTGTCATGTTCTGAAGGTAGCAGGGTTAAAATATAGGGAAGGAAGAGTTATATTCAACCTATGCACAAACCAGCAGCAGTTATTAGAGTCAAAGGGCATGAAAGGGACGAAGAGGTTAGGAAGGGCGTAAGATAAGGTTGTAGCCTTTCCCCAATGTTGTTCAATCGGTACATTGAGTAAGCAGTGAAGGAATGCAAGGAGAAATTTGGAAAGGGAATTAAAGTTCAGGGAGAAGAAATAAAAACTTTCCGGTTTGCCGATGACATAGTAATTCTCTCAGAGACTGCAAAGGATTTGGAGTGTCTTGAAAGGAGGGTATAAGATGAGTATTAACAAGAGTAAAACAAGGATAATGGAATGTAGCGTCAGAAAGTCAGGCGATGCTGCAGGAATTAGATTAGATAAGAAGACAATAACAGTAGTAGATGAATTCTGTTATTTGGGTAGCAAAATAACTATAGAGGCCCGAATGCCTATAAGAAGAAAAGCGTTTCTGAAGAATCGAAATTTGTTGACATCCAATTTTAGTTTAAATGTTAGGGGGCCCTTTCTGAAAGCATTTGTCTGGAGTGTATCATTGTATGGGAGTGAAACGTGGACGATAAGGAGTTCAGACAAAAAACGTGATAGAAGCTTATGAAATGTGGTGCTACAGACAAATGATAAAAATTAGATGGGTAGATCACATAACTAATGAGGAGGTGCTAGTCCTAATTGGGAAGAAAAGGAGTTTCTGGAACACCCTGACTAAGAGAAGGGATAGATTGCTGGGACTCAGTCTAAGACATCAAAGAATCGTCAACTTAGCATTAGAAGGAAGTGTGTGGGGTAAAAATTGTAAAGGGGGACGAGGTTGGCGAACTTATTCTCAGATGAAGAGACTTGTGCAGGACAGGGTAGCATGGAGAGCCGCATCTTTTCTTGATTAAAACACTGTCTTGGTTGCAAAAATATGTTTTTAATTCACATGTGACGTGTTTCGTCGGGATAGGGAATCTTCAAATGTCTAACGTAGAAGAAAGAGGAGAACTACTTCATACAAGACAATGTTTATCTGACAAAATTCAAAAACTTAGAAATAATTATGTACAAAACAATGTTGGGATGATACTAAAAGATTGAATTATTTACGATAATAATGTTTTGCCTCCTTTACCACACAGGATGTTTAGATTAAAATGGAAATTGCAGCCGTAGGATATCATATAATGACAATAATAATGAAATCCTTGTACTTGCGGTTGCACTAACTGTTAAAACAAATGACACTGGGTTAAACTGAACGGACTATTGAAATAAATTTTTATTACGAGATTTACCTTGCATTATGTCTCTGAAGCACAGAGTAGGGCTTCGTTTCAACTTGTTAACATGACATGCATCAGCACTGGTACTGCTTGCGGCAGAGGTCAAATATTTACTGCGAGTAACGGCCAATAATGTGCAGGCTCCACAACACTGAGGTGTTGGGTCGATCGTATAACACGCATAAATCCTAATATGGACACCATTTACATAAATAACTAATATCAAGTGAAATAAATTTGTAACGATGGCCGAGGTATATCACAGAAATATTACTTTAAAAATTCCATAAAAGTATCGAAAAATGTTTGGTCCTTTCAGGTCAGCTGATCATTTAAAAGTCTCAGGTGTTTGAAATAAACCCGCTTAAATATCTATTCTAGAATCAGTGTTGGTTCCATTTTGTCCTGTTTTCGCCACTGTTTCTGTATTATATTATTATAGTGTAGAAAAAAAACACTTCTCTCTTTTCCACCATCCCTGTCTCTTTCTTTCTCTATCTCCCTGTTACTCTCTCTCTCTCTCTCTCTCTTTTCTGTCTCTAACTCTGTTTCTATCTCTCTTACTCTTAATCTCTATCTCTCTTTTCTGTCTCTAACTCTGTTTCTATCTCTCTCACTCTTACTCTCTCTCTCTCTCTCTCTATCTCTTCACAGTCAGTAGTAATTAAATAAATTAATTTGTACATCAGAATCTGGTGCAGTTCTCTATACAATCAGATCGAAAGCACACACACACACACACACACACATACACACACACACACACACACACACACTGACATAAAGCAAAGATGGTACAAACACATACTCAACAGTAGGCAACACCGACCAAAACAAAAACACAATACAAACAAAAATGGCATGTGCCTAGTGATGCTAGGTGTGAAGTGCTGGAATAAGAAACAACGTAAAATGAACGCAAGTGAACCAGAACAGCCGGAAGCCACCAATGAGCAGTAGATGTAAAGTAATATCCACGAAAT
Source organism: Locusta migratoria (assembly GCA_026315105.1). NCBI lineage: Eukaryota > Metazoa > Arthropoda > Insecta > Orthoptera > Acrididae > Locusta > Locusta migratoria. The sequence goes on from CM048745.1 coordinate 874,171,029, forward strand.
ATTGTAAGTAACAACATCGAAATATCAATAACTATACTTAAATAACGCATCAGAACTGTTCATAACCTAAAAATACAAAGAAACGTAAATATGAAATATTGTAAAACATAATCATGTATATATTACAGGCCACTGATGATGCCTTCCAAATAAAGGCGAAATGCATATGACAATAAAATATTTTATTAATTTAGTTGCATAGAGAGATAATCTAAATATCTACATTATAATAATATTCTAGGATGTTTAACTTGTTGACAGTTTCGTCTTAAAAGTAATCCATCTTCAGATAAAAAAAAAATAAAATAAAATAAATAAAATAAAATAAAATAAAAAAATAAATAAATATAAAAATAAAAAAAAATTAAAAAAATACAGCGTTTTCATAAGAGGAAACATAGTTTAGCCCGTCTATTAACCGATCTTACGATCACTGCACATGTAGTCGGTGATGATGATGAATCCGGGGCTCCGAGTTCCTCTCTGGTCGTCATGTTCTGATGTCTCTGTAGTTCGTCCACTTGTCCCTTCACACTGTGTTCGGTTGTGTAGGGAAATGGAAAATGCCAAATGGATCGGTTACAGTAGGTTATAGCGGGTATTAGTGAGGCGTGGTGCCGGGCATCCTACTGCAGGTGAGGTCGACAGGACCGCATCAACACTGGAACAGCATTGCCCCGCTGAGAGCTGGGATGGCGGTGTTCATTGCTCGGCCAAGCGCTTATGGGTCACTTGCATTCTCTGAGAAAATAAGAGCGCCATCTTTCTCCACGAACACTTCATCTGATAATGAAAGCACTGTGACAGCGGTAAACAGAGTCCACTTGCATAATGAAGACGTCTAGCGTGACAGGGCAACGGATGAGTCTAGGGGCCAGAGGCTACAGAGGTCATCTGTGTGCCAAGACCTATCTCGTCTATTAAGTAAACCGACAGCTGTCGACTTTTCGCATTCCGATATATTAGTCACGAGTAGACAGCGTTACAAAGAGAAATAATTACGGAACACGGGTAACATGGAATCCAACGTCAGCACATACCTTCAACATACCAAGATTATCATCGTGGTAAAATTCGCCCTCATGAGAAATTTTTTTACTGCATCAATCAGCCACGATAGATAGCATAGAAATAATCGAAATATCCACGGGTGTACTGCTGGTCTATAGTGTCCAACGGGCACAATATTTCGGCGATCATACATGTCGCCATCATCAGGTGAACTGACGGACTGAGCTCCTGGAAACGCGCCGGCACGGAGATCCGCACGCTACGGCTGCTCGAAGGGAACTGGGTTCTAGCCTTCGCTTCGCTTCGCTTCTTCTTGGCGGGCCTCGACCATGGCCCGTCTGAGTTCAAGCAAATATTTGCTGTGCCTCCTCATTCCTAAATGATAGGTTTGTATTTCGTCCTGGCGTGTTGAATTGCCTTAGACCTGTTGGAAAGAACAGAGATGAATTGATCTACTTTCTGCTAGTTTTTACTAGCGAGAACTCTGCCTGGGCTACGGGAATATGGTTTCGTCCCGGTCTCCCACTTCTCACCCAGTTCACATGGTCTACTGCGAGGTACATGCAGGTATTCCATTGAGCTAGGGAGAAGATGGGGTGGGAGTTTATCAGCTTATACTCCTTGGCGGTTATGATTCCCAAGAGGAAATCACGCTCGCAAGGGATTAGCTGGTGTGGACGGAAGGGATCGGTTGGTTTTTTGGAGGGGGGAAGGAAGGGATAGGGATTGTCGTGGTGGATAGGAGCCGTCCCTTAGGGAGGAGGCGATCTTCTTTAGGACCTTCTGGACGCTGTACTTGTCCGGCATCGGCAAGCATTCTTCTAGGGCGTCCTGGTCCTCTTCCCTCTCGGCCACCACGTGTGTGGCCTCCGTCTGTACTGCTTGCTCCAGGGGAGGGTGTGTCTACCTTCATAGGCGCTGTGTCGGCGCCTGCAGGGATGTCTGCCTCTTCTGTCTGCGTCGCAGCATCCACGACCGCTTTAGTCCCCGCTTGTGGGGAGATAGCGAGGGCGGCCATTTCTTCTTTTGCTGCGCGTAGTTCGCGCACCAGTGCCTCCAACTGACAGCGCGCTGCGTCGATCTCGGCGCCATAGCGGTCTTGAGAGCGAGCGCCGCGTCATTCGCAGACGTTCGCAAACGGTCTTCATCTGCGCACACGTCGACGCCTATGGATACCCCTCCGACACTCGGTCCGCTCATCACGCTTGGTGGGGGGCAGCTGAGTGTCCTGAGTGTCCCGCGGTGCGTCTTCTGTCTCCATCTCCTCGTTGGAAACCTTTTCGGTGACCCTCTTCCTCTTTCCGCCGCTCCAGTCACTAATGTAACTGCATCGACGAAAGTTGGTGGCGTGAGGGCCGCCACAGTTCACGCACTTCTTCTCGGTTGCAGATAAAACAAAGATAAAAGATAAAAGAAAACTGACACGTTGAGTAAACGTGTTTACTGCCGGATGTTTGTGTCATTCTGGCACAATACTTCGGCCGCGTAACTCGCTGCCTTCTGTAGGTGCTAGCTGAGACTGACTTGTTGGAGGATCGTGTCCAGTATTTATGCCCAGAAGGAGCTGAGCGCTTTGTTTGCGGTCCGCGCCCACCTGGCGCTGCTAGTAAGCTGTTGTCGCTTTACTGGTGCTCTGTTGGAAGTCCGCGCCCGGCTCGTTCATCATCTGTAGTTGTGGCAAGCATCTGGGGACCATCCTGCGTCAGGCGCTCCGTTCGCTGTCCACGCCCGTCTGGCTCTGCTCGCGAGTTGTTGACACTTTCCTGGTGCTCTGACCGACGTCCGTGCCTGGCTTGTCCACCATCTGTGGTTGTGGCAGGTGTCTGTGGCCCGTCCCACGTCAGGCGCTCTGTTCGCGGTCTGCACCTGTTAGGCGCTGCTCGTGATTTCTCGACACTTTCCTGGTGCTCCAACCGATGTCCTTCTTCCTGGGTTCCTAGGCTGCTTTCGTTGGGCTCTCCAGACTCCATGCCGAACTGAGCTGGTAACTGCTGTCACGGTTTATTAAATTGTCTGTGACCTTGATCTCGATGGTTTCCTTTATTACACTATCTCACAGTCCAGGCATCTGTGTCACAATTTTGGTGTTGCTGTAGTACATCAAGTGACCGAACTCTAGACAGTACTTCGCTATACCTGATTTAGTCGCCCTTCTAAGTCTGGTGCGACTCTGATGTTCTTTGCACCTTACATCCACTGTCCTGGTAGGCAGGCCTATGTATGAAATGCCACACTGGCATGGTATGTTGTAAATGCCTGGTTTGCGTAGCCCCAGGGCATCCTTCACACTCCCCAGCATTGTCCCAATCTTGGAGGGTGGGCAGAATATGCTCTTTATGTCATATTTCGAGAATTCTGCTGATTTTGCAGAAATAGGTCCGGCATATGGCAGTTATGCCACCTTCTTTGTCTCGTCTTCTGTACCCTGTGGCTAGCTGGTAGCACGAAGTGCCCTCTGCATGTCTGTGGAGGAGTAACCTTTTCTGCTGAACACCAGTTGTAGATGTTCCATCTCAGTATTCAGACTCTCCGGATCCAACAGAGCTCGAGCTCTGTGCACTAGTGTTCTCAAGACTCAATTTTTCTCTGCCGGAAGGTGGGAACTGCTGGCTTGAAGATATAAGTCAGTGTGGGTGGGCTTGAGATATACACTGTGCCCTAGAGTGCCATCTGCCTTCCTCGTCACTAGGACATCCAGGAATGGGAGCTGACTATCCTTCTCTAGCTCCATTATGAAGTTTATACTCGGGAGGCGTGAGTTTAGATGTTCCAGAAAACCATTTAGTTTCTTTCTGCCAGATGACAAATGTCATCAACATACCCAAAAAGGCACTTGGGCTGGTAAGTGACTGATGCAAGTGTCTCCTCTTCGAACCTTTCCATGAAAAGGTTGGCTACCACAGGTGACAAAGGACTGCCCATCACCACTCCCTACGTTTGCTCATAAAATTAACCCCCATAAAGAAAATATGTTGAGATCAGGCCATCAGCTCTCTATGGTTCAGAGAGCTCGAGCTCTGTCGGATCCGGAAAGTCTGGATACTGAGATGGAACAACTGGTGTTCAGCAGAAATGGTTACTCCTCCACAGACATCCAGAGGGCACTTCGTGCTACCAGCAAGCCACAGGGTTCAGAAGACAAGGCATACCTACCATGTGTCAGACCTATCTCTGCAAAGATCAGCAGAATTCTGTTGAAATATGACATGAAGAGCATATTCTGCCCACCTCCTCCTGCCCACAATGCTGGAGAGTGTGAAGGGTGACCTGGGGCTATGCAAACCAGGGTTTACAACATACAATGCATGTCATACATCGGTCAGACTACCAGGGCAGTGGACGTAACGTGCACAGAACATCAGAGGCACACCAGACTTAGACAGGTGACTAAATCAGCACTGTCTGGAGTTCGGTCACTTAATGACTACAGAAACACCAAAATAGTGACACAGACGCCTAGAGTGTGGGATAGTGTCATAAAGGAAGCCATCGAGATCAAGGTCACGGACAATCTAATAAACCGAGACAGCGGTTACCAGCTCAGTTCAGAATGGAGTCTGGATCTGGAACTTATAAGAGCCCAACGAAAGGAGCCTAGAAACCCCTCAAGAAGCGAAGACACTGCAGGAACAGCGCCAGATGGGCACGGACCACAGATGGAGCGCCTGACATGGGACGGGCCGTAGACACCTGCCACGACCATTGATGGTGGATGAGCCGGGCGCGGACGTTAGTTGGAGCACAGGAAAGTGTCGACAGCACAAGATGAGCGCGGACCGCGAACGGAGTGCCTGACGTAGGATGGGCACCAGACACCTGCCACAACTACAGATGATGAACGAGCCGGACGCGGACGTCCGTTGGAACACCAGGGAAGTGTCAACACTTCAGGAGCAGCGCAAGGCGAGCGCGGACCGCGAACGAAGCGCCCAAGGCGGGGCAGGCCTGAGAGAGCTCCCACGGACACAGATGGCAGCCGAGCCGGGCGCGGACGTCCGGCAGAGCACCATGGAAGCGACAACAGCTTGCTAGTAGCGCCAGGTGGGCGCGGACTGCTAGCAAAGCGCCCAGCTCATTCTGGGCATAAATACTGCACACAATTTTCCAAGAAGTCAGTCTCAGCTAGCACCTACAGAAGGCAGCGAATTACGCTGCCGAAATATTGTGCCAGAGCGACACAACATCTGGCAGTATACATGTTTACTCAATATGTCAAGTGTTCGCCGGGAAAGCCTCAAGAGATACTATGTAAAGTGTTTCTTAAGGCACAATCTGGCATTTGTGCTTCGCGTGATAATGACAAAGCCAATTTTATGTTATGAACTTACAGTTGTGTATTTTGACAGGTTGTGACAGTGTTATCTTTGCTATGGACAGATTTTGACAATGCTGCATGGATAGTGTTGTAAAAGTAATTGTATAAATTATACCTGTTATAGTTGATTATAATGTGATACTATTGTATTACGGACAACTGCTGCTTATAAAAAAAGAAGGCGTTTATAGACCATATACAATTGTTACATGCCACTGTATTTCGTGCAACTACTGGGTTTCTGAAACAAAATTTAGCCACACATATACTATTGTTACATGCCACTGTATTTCGAGCAATTACTGGGTTTCTGAAACGGTAGTTAGCCAGACATTGATTGCTTGCCGTCTGTACTGTATTAAGACAGCTACTGGTTATCAGCAACAAAAGTCATTCATGCAGTGGTTCAGTGGTTGCCTGCCTTCTTACGAAACGTTTTACACATGTGTAATTTTCCAATGATAATGTCATTTTATTATAGCATCCATAAATATTATCCAGGAAGTTTCATAAATATTATGTTTAATCTTAAGATAGAGCAGTGTTTTGGCTTGCATAAATATTGTGGATATATGCCATGCGTATTTTCAAATAGTGTTTTTGATTATTAATCACTCAAAAATGATAACAAAGTTGTCGAAACTGTGGTGTCGCACAAGTATAAAGTGCGCGCCACCTACTTTCGCCGCGCACCGCCATGCACGCACGGCGCGGCATTCTTACAACGTCAGCCACGAGTGCCCTCTGCTACAACTCCGCTCGTGGCCACCATTGACATGCATCGTTCACTTGGGACTGAGATAGGAACCAGTTAACACTTGGGAATCAGATAGACCGGCGAGTAGGTGTATCAGCGCACTCACCTGAAGATGGCAGGCAGTTGGTCTTCCGAAATATCGTGTTTAGTTGACGACGGTATCCGGCTGCACACCAGAGATGAATATTGTTATAACACACTGTAAATAAAATTCTTAAAAGACTTCAATAAAATACGTGTTTAATATGTGTCGTGTGTGTGTGTGTGTGTGTTACAGGTGCTGAAACATCAGGTACGCAGCACAAGTGCTGTGAGAGCTGATCAGCAGGGCAGTACGTCATGGGGGGCAGTCCACACCTGGTAGGCGCGCGGCTCGGGGTCGCCAGCCAATCGTAAACAAGTTTTAACGGCGTTCCGAGTATCGGCAGAACGCGCCGGGCCGGCAGTCGGTTTTTTGGGATCTTTTCCAGCCCGGGCCGCACTCTCCCGTAATTGGCCGACCCTGGCGGTGGGGTCGCCTGCAGAAGTGACTGCCCGTCCGTTCACGCAGACACGGGCCTCCCGCCAGTGGAGCAGGACGGCTTTTTCCTGCCAGAATCTCGCCCGGCCATCGGCAGCGCGCATGCGCCGGTCGTTAGTTGCTGCTGCGCCATTTTACCACTTCATTACGCCCGAGCTGTTGCGGCTCTCGGCGAAATGTGCTGCGAGCCGTTGCAAAATAATTACCTTCTCAGCCCGCATCGCTGCTACGTCGTACTGAATTATCTCCGGATACAATTTGTAGGTTTTAAAATTAAGCTATTAGTAACGCCGACTGGACTGTACGCTTAGCAGTACCTGTATTGTGAGATCATCCGAGATAAAATACGCGGAGAGAAAGGTACAGGTTGTGCAGGAACTCGGGTGCAGGTGTAAGCATGAGAGAGGTAGGTAGTAATTGAGATCGGCTGGGAGTTATTCCATTTATGTACAGGATGGGGCAGCTGAAATAAACCACGTCAATCTCAAACAGAACGAGTATACATATGCAGAAGGGTTTACCTCGAATCTCTGAGTTGAATTTTTAACTTCTGGACATGTAGAATTATTACGGAATAGAAAATTCGACAAATTCTTCGCTACATCAAGTAGCGAAACCAGCACCTACGTAAATGAAGATCTAAGCAGTAAACAATGCTACAGAAAATTGCATGGAGAACACAGCTATCGCATGCAAAACATGATAAGTGAAATGAAACTTCCTGGCAGATTACAATTGTGTGCCGGAACCGGGACTCAAACCTGGGACCTTTGCCTTTCGCTGGCAAGCGCACAGTCGGTAGTGCGCTTGCCCGCGAAAGGCAAAGGTCCCAGGTTCGAGTCCCGGTTCCAGCACACAATTTTAATATGCCAGGAAGTTTCACATCAGCGCATACTCCGCTGCAGAGTGAAAAGTTTCATTCTATGAAAAGTAAAATGTTTTATTCATATTTGTTTGTAATCTTTGACAACATGGTAATAATATATCATTCAATAAACAAATAATTTGGAATGAGGCCGTGAAATAAATAAAAGGGAGAGAGGAAAGTGTTTAATGAATGTGACTGGCTTCGGAAAGGTTTAGTGGCTAGAAAACGATAACGTATCTGAGTCATTTAAGAAAAACAATGAAATTTAGTTGAGTAGGTCTTATGACAGCCTTCAGCTGCACTCGTCTAGCTATGTACGAGGCATGTTTTTTTAAGTAAGTACCGTATTGAAATTTAAAAAAGACAAGCTAAGATATCTCAATAATTTTATTTTTACATGAAAGCCAGTATCTTAATCTAATTTACTACATAATTTCCGTCCATATTGAGGCACTTTTCATAATGTTGTACCAGTTTTTGAATACCCTCACCCTGACCGCCCAGGTCTTTCTTCATTATGAAAGTCATACTGCAAAGAGGAAGTCGTAAAGCGTCTGTTTTCTCTCACCTTACTGTCCACTTCCTGCACCAAACTTTCATTAACGACCGAGGGACGCCTACTCCGTTGTTCATCATGCATATTTGTGTGGTCATGTTTAAATGCTCTCATCCACTTTCTTACCACACCATCACTCATAATGTTTCCCCCGTAAACTGCACAGATCTCACGAATCACGATGAATATCGATCGCTTTTAGGCTTTTACCGCTAAGAAATCTTATAACAGCCCGTAATTCACAGCCGGCGGGACTCACGATTATCGGAGGCATCTTAAACACTCAGTACACAACGTAAACAAGGAATAATTAGACTGTATTGGCGTCAGTGCGTAGACAACAGATGTATGTACGAAGTGCGCATGCGCACAACGCCCACTGCAATGCTGCGGCCGCGGTGTGGCAAAACGGTACTTACTTAAAAACACGCCTCATAGTTACTTACCAAGTTATTAAACCATTATTAAAAGATTCAAAGCCTAAAACGAGAGTTCAGTTTAAACGAAGACATAATTGTGATTCTTCAGTTTCTCCCGGCGTATTTGATAATCAAAATATCGACGGGTGTACTGCCGGTCTATAGTGTCCAATGGGCACTATAGACCGGCAGTACACCCGTGGATATTTTGAAGACATAATTATTTATTTCAATTCAAAGCTCACTTCACTATTGTATCAGAAACAACGAGAAATGGTTTTGTGACTCAGCGAATGACAAAGAAAGGGTCAGAGATGATTTACGTAAATAATACTAAATTACAGCTTGCTCAATAACTCTACACATTTGGATACCAAAAAATAAGTTATGATACCTCAAAACCTTATAGGATAAACACAAATAAGTTCATTTTTCCTAGTTAAGAAGTCAATGATAAATAAAATCTATGGAAAGGGTGATGCGTATCATTCAACTTAAAATACTGTAATTTCTCAGCCACGATTGCATTTTGTGGTGGATGGTGTCCATTTTATCTCCACTTACTGCACTTAGGACATTCACCAGATACAGGTTACATGATGATAGCTTCGCTTTACCGAAACGGGCTATTGAAACGTGCAAAGTAATTACATTACATTCTTAAGAAACAATCCAAATATGGTAAGTAATTAAATTCCAATCGTTAGCGTAATCTTCATAAATTACTGCTGTAGCTTACTGTGAGATAACACTAGCACTGGTATTGGTTCTTTGATTTATTATGAAATTAAAGAGGACCATGAATTGATTCTTTGATGTACTACACCATAATATAAGCTGAGCTGACTTCTAAACTCCAAATTGCTATATCATTTCTATCCCTGATCCGATTTTAATGATGAAGTCTGGATGTTGACTGAATATACGCTCAAATGTTGTTTGTAAATCTATCAGACCAAACTGCGTGGTCATCAGTTCGTAGCTTACAAACTACTTAAACCTAGGTAAACTAACCTACGGACAAACACACACACACATGCCCCAGGGAGACTCGAACCTCCACGGCGAGCAACCGCGCGCTCCGCAGCGAGACGCTTTAGACCGCTCGGCTACTCCACCGCGGCGAATATACGCTCAATTTACAAACGTAATCTACATGAAATTTTTTCTCATGTTATTACAGATTAGCGTGTTTAGCCAGAGACGACGGTATTGGATAAAACAATAATTGAACGAGTATGTTAATATTCAATTTCTCTGGAAATTTAATTTCGTGACAATGTTGTTAGTTGGTAAAATCAGATGCGCGAAATTTAAAACTTATCTCTTTGATATTAAAAATCATTATTAAAGTCTGAATGATGAAAACGCGCAAGCATCCTTTTATACTGGACGCATGAGGCAATAAACGCTTTTTCACTTGCGTGGCAAAGATCGTAAGTCACAGAGAATACAGCTTTTTCAAGTGTGAAAATTACAAAACTATCATCTCAAAAGTCATGTTTTCAAAATACCAACTCAAATTATCACTTATGGAAAAGTGATAGAATCTGATCTCGTGGAAGATCAGTTTCGATTTAGCAGGAATGTAAGAACACTCGAGGCAATACATTAAGACTTAGAAGATAGTTTAAGGAAAGGCAATCTTCGCTTTAAACTTTAGTAGATTTGGGAAAAGCTTTTGAGCAAGCTGTGAATGAATGCAAGGAGAAATTTGAAGAACGAATCAAAGTTCAGGGAGAAGAAATAAAAACATTTCAGTTTGACGATGGCATTGCGATTCCACCAGAGATATCAGAGGACGTCGAAGATCAATTTAACTGAACAGTAACTGAAAAAAAAAAAGGGTGATGGAATGTAGTGCTAGAAAATCAGGCGATGCTACAAGGAATTAGATTATGTAATGACGCAATGAAAGTAATAGATGAGTTTTGTTATTTGAGTAGCAGAATAACTCCTGATGCCGTAAATAAGTGAGATATAAAACGCAGGTGGGTAGGGAAGAAAAGCATTTCTGAAGAAGCGAAATTTCGCAACACCCAAAATTAATATATTTGTTATGAAGTCCTTCCTGAAAGCATTTTCTCTGGAGTGTACCATTATTCAAAAGTCAAGGAGTTGGGACAGAGAGATGAAAGAAGCATTTGTAATGTAGTGCTATATACAAATGCAGTAGATTAGGTGGGTAGATAGGGTAACTGACGAGGTGATGCTGTGCAGAAACAGGAAGAAAAGAAACTTCTGGCGTGTTGTGACTGAGAGAAGGGATCAATTGGTGACAGACATCTTGAGACATCAAGAAATTGCCAATTTAGCAATGGAGGTTAGAGTGTGGGGTAAAACTCGCAGAGGGATACCGAGACAAGACAACAGTAAGCAGGTTCCAAACGATGTAGGTGACCGTTGTTATTCGGAGATGACGAGGCTTGCAAAGGACAGGGTAGTGTGCAGAATGAAGACAACATCAACATTTATTGTTCCGGTTTCGGTAGCTTTGCCACACATAGAGAACAAACTTTTGTTTTGATTAAAAATACATATGTTTACAAACATGTCATTGTATCAAAAATCGACAAAAAATGTAACAAAGTAAGAATCATTTGTGTCTGTGGAAAATGCTACGTGTCGTGTCAAGCAAAATGGCAACGTAGTGAGAAGAGACAGCAGCAGAAATAGTTGCTTATCAAGCTTGAAATGCCGTATTTCACTGTAATGCCGGGAAGAGGCTGATGTGGAGTAGCAAGTGCTGACACCCACTGATGATGCCTTGTGACAAAGGCGAAACGCGTATGGGTGACTTATCAAAATAAAACCCTTCATTTGCAGTAGCAAAAGGCGTTTCCTTTAAAAACATTACAGTGAAATATATAATATTCAGCTGCTGCTCAAATGGCCGCTGCAATCAACGTATTGAAATACAGTGTTCATATTCTATCGCTTTCAGCGTATAACGATCCTGGATTATTGAGGAACCATCATAATTTCGTCAATAATAAGTAAATGTGATCCTTTGTTTAATATTCATAGAATATATGACTTCAACTGCTATTGGGCAAAGCTGAAAATGTGTACCCAGCCGGGATTCGAACCCGGGTCTCCTGCTTGCTAGGCAGTTGCGCTGACCCCTACACCACTGGGGACACAGTGATCACCGCACCTGCAAGGACTACTCATGCACGCCTCCCGTCAGATACAAATTCCCAGCTTCGCCCTGCCCATAGTACTCAAACTCGTAGTTTAACTAATTCCCGTAAGAGTAAGGGCTTCAAACTTGCCCACCCCTCCCCACTAACGATAGGATCATTGCCCGTCACCGGCATATTATATATATACAAGTGGCGTCTGTTCGGAAAGAACAGACGTCACATTCTGATTCTGCAGCTGTTATTATTTAATATTCATAGAATATATGACTTCAACTGCTATTGGGCAAAGCTGAAAATGTGTACCCAGCCGGGATTCGAACCCGGGTCTCCTGCTTTCTAGGCAGTTGCGCTGACCCCTGGGACACAGTGATCACCGCACGTGCAAGGACTACTCATGCACGCCTCCCGTCAGATACAAATTCCCAGCTTCGCCCTGCCCATAGTACTCAAACTCGTAGTTAAACTAATTCCCGTAAGAGTAAGGGCTTGTTTTGTTACAAAATTGTACTCATCTTTTACAAAATGGGGGTGGTTTGACAGTAGAAAGGCGAGACTAATTTCGTCTTCGTACATCTATTAACAAAAACAGCTGTAACTGATAACTACAGACTGAATAACTGGCACTAAGTTTGCTAACAATGTTCCCTTAGTTACACACTGTTGACTACTGAGAAATAGTTGACTCTTTCAAATCAACACATACGAAAATGATAGGATGGCATCGTGATTATAGAAACTATAGATTCATATCTGAAAGTGATTAACGGTGATTACATCGACTGAATAATCAGAGATTACAACATGGAGATTTAATTAATTATTATTGGCCGAAATATTAATTATCTATGTAATTATTATTTTGAGGTCTGAAAAGTGTTAATGATACAGTCAGGTTTTTATAACATTGTATATTTGTCCTGAGTCAAGTAATTCGTTATATTTAATGAAATTAAATTAATATCTACACGGAATGGCAATGCATTAATGCAACTGAATATGGAATTCTCGCTGATTTAAAATAATAACTCTAAATATTTCCTATACGGAATCAGTAATTATGTTTTCTCTTTAATTCAAAGACGCCAATATAACTGCCAGGAATATCCAAAATTACGAATGGAAAATTTGGCATGGAAAGGCACGTGAAGTATTTGCGATAGAAAACCCTAGCCGGCTCACCTCACCAATTGCGACGTAACCACTCGACTCGGATTAGGCGAAAAACGTTTAAACTTCGCCACAAGGTCTGTGTGTTGCATGTGAAACGTTACCTTGCTTTCTTGTTGGGTAAGTTCTGGTAACTCAACATCAGAATTCGCAAATACGCAGCAAAATCTGGATTACGTTGAATACGAACAGCTGAACTCAGTTATACTGTTTGATAAGAAATTTGAAATTATGATGAGCAATACCAGGTAAATTTGAATGAGTAGTTTAATCAAACTAAATAAACTTGATATCAGCAACGATCACTTTTAACAATGAAAAGTTAACGTGCTGAGGGGCATAGTGTCTGCCTCTAAATCTGGTTAAAAACTGCGCGCCCACGATCTCTGCGAGCCACCTTTATATATTATTCTCAACAGTGTCCTTCATTGTTAGAATTGATGAAATCATTTAAATATTCAATTTAGAATCAGATAGCTAAATATTACTAACATCTGATATTCTATAAATCAAGCTTGAATATGATGTTGTTTTTTAATAACATTTAAACCGTTTCCAACAATCGTAAATATCATTCAATTTTAAAAGCAACAGTGAATATTACGTTTATCATAAGAACTTGAAACACATTAATAGGAAACTGTTCCTAACATATACGTAACTAAGACCGAAGAGTATTTTCAGTTCAGCAACAAAGCAGAAAGAATAATGCATACTCTGAATTTACCTAAGCAGTGAATTTGGGTTTTTCTGACGTATTTCGTTACTCTATCAAAATGCAATCTACAATTGATTGTTAGTTCAGATGTTCAAATGTTTGTAGAGCTTATGGGACATAACTAAGGGGTCATCAGTCCCTAAACTTAGAAACTACGTATGAACTAGGTAATACTAAGGTCGGGCCGTGAGGGGATTCGAACCCCCGACCCTAGTGGCCGTGCAGACCGTGACTGGCGCGCCGCTTGGCCATCGCGGCCAACGGATTGTTAGTAAAAGCTTACAGGCTCATATATGCTCTTACCTACATTTCATTACTTTAAATTTGTATTTTGGCTTAAATACATGAGGTCATTTTAGTCAGCCGTGTGCTCATCTATATTTGCAGACTTACATTAAACTATTCCATAATTTATGTTCCGACCATTTGATGGACTAGTTCATATTGCGTATTTACTTTCGATAGTTCTTAAATAATCCAATGTATAGTCACATATGCCTCGTGGACGTTTGTTTATGTTTTCATGAATGTACTAAAATATTATAGTTTTAATTTAGCATGTTTATCTCTGAAAACTGGGTGATAATTTGTGTTTAAATATTGCTATAGTTTTTGTCTGTTACATGTCATATTTCAGGTCGCGCTATAAGTACTGTGTCGAATAAAAGGTAGATAGTAAAAAGAATCAGGATATCGAGTAAAAAAATAGACAGAAGGTATCGGTTACAAGAATGAAGATGGGCTTCAAGTGATAGGATAGAGATTGATATCGAGTAGTAGACTAAAGCTTTACACTACCCGTTACATTACAAACGCAATGAGCTGAACTTAGACGGTCGCGGTGGTCGCGAGGTCTGCTGCGCGCCAGTCACGGTCTGCACGACTGCTGCGGTCGGGGGTTCGAATCCCCCCTCCACCCTCGGGCATGGATGTTTGTGCCGTCTTTAGTATAAACTTGTTCATAAGTAGTTTGTAAGTTTAGGAACTAACGACCCCGTAGTTAAGTCCCATAAGCTCTACAAACATTTGAACATTTGAATTTTGAGCTAAACTTACTCTCATGTTCGAAAGTGTATGTTCATGAACTGTTGTGGCTTATGTCAATCAGAAAGAAAACTATTTCACATTTACTTCACGATCGAATGCTTCAAACGGGAAAATGAAATAACTGTTTCACTGTCTGTTGAATTGTTGTTGTTGTTGTTGGGGTCTTCAGTCCGCAGACTGGTTTGATGCAGCTCTCCACGCTACCTTGTCCTGTGCAAGCCTAATCATCTGAGAATACGAACAGCAACCTATCTCGTTTTGAATCTGCTTCCTTCTAATGCTAAATTGACAATTCCTTGGTGTCTCAGAATGTGTCCACCAATCTATCCCTTTTCTTGGTCAGGATACGCCAGAAAGTCCTTTTCTCCCCAATTCTGTTGAGCAGCTCCTCATTAGTTACGTGATCTACCCATCTAATTTTCATTATTCGTCTGTAGCACCACATTTCAAAAGCCTGTATCAACTTTTTGCCTGAACTCCTTATCGTTCACTTTTCACTCCAATGCAATGCCACACTCCAGACAAATGCTTTCTAAAAAGGAATTCCTGATATTGAAACTAATATTAGACGTCAACAAATTTCGCTTCTTCCGAAACGCTCTTCTTCTGCTTAATTGCCGTTGACTATCTCTCCGCCGGAGGGGCTAGTGGCACTCCAATGGCCGGTTTCCGAAATAGTTATCTGTCCCGTTATAGTTATCTGTGCGTTAACTGAACGTTAAGTACAAAATGGTTTTCTGAGACAACAGTTACCGTCAAAACCGTAGTTATCTGTCCGTTAAAGTTAAATGCGCGTTCCCCTGGGGTTACCTCCACGTTAACGTTAGTTTTAACTGTATCTGCTACGTAGCGGTAATGGACTGCCAAACCATGCTGCTTCCAAAGTCAAGTCCATAAGTTATTTAACAGTTTTTTTCCGTGTAATATTCGAACAATTTTAGAAGTTCTGAAAAATGAAAGTTCTTTTCTCGTCGTCACCGACTTCTTCTGATACTACGGACAGTTCTTCAAAAGAGGAAAACTTAGCTGTACTAGGCGATGTTGAAAGATACGTCGCGTTTTTCGTGAGGACACAACCATTTGATCTGTATAATGAGAACGAATTTCATAAGCGTTTCAGACTTTTCAAAAAATCTGAGGTCATACTAAACCGAAATAAACATCGTGGTCCGCGGTAGCGAGAGATAATGTTGGCAACGGGTGGCGTATGCATTAGCTGCATCTCCCTCGTGATTGGTCAAGTGACGTCTCGACGCTGAGAAGCAGTTGCCCACATTATCTGTCGCGAGATCTGTATGTACAATTTTACATTCCTAATCACAAAACCACGCTTTCATAATAAAACTTTTAATTAAGCATAGAGATACTTCCCTTTCCAGTAGAGTTCTGCCATGTATTGCCGTTACGATTGATCAATGTTGCAAGTGATTAGTGTTCTTTATTATAACATGGGGCTCAGGTAGGTGGATGGATGGACGTAAACTGTAAAAAGTAATGTCACATTCACAGAACAATGGGAAGAGGAAAACTTTAATACACATAAAATTGATGTTGACAACAGAAATAATACACATGATTTTTATTACTAACCTGTCTTCGTTATTGATTGTTTTGGCTTTTCTTTTTAAAACAGTATACAACTCTATGAGCTGCCTCACCGCTCTCTCTCCTCTCTGATTTGAGGAACTGTACAGTTTTGTGACATCTTCCAAGGCGCGTTGCTTCTGCAAAACAGTTGATTCATCTGTGTTTTTATTTCCTATAACTGCTTTCCTTTCTAGAACTAGGTCGGTCAAAACGTTTTTCTCAAATAGAGTAAAATTTTTTCTTCGCTTGTCGCCCATTGCGTTTCGAAACAGAAAACTCGTGACAGCTGTATAAAATATGATACGTCTTCGATTTTCCCTTAATGATCGATAAAATTCGAGTAATTGGGAGTTCCGTTAGTAGTTCCATCTGCGATCTGTTGAGACGTACTATTAGCATCGAGAGAAATAGTAGTTATATTACGGTTGGGGAATAACGGGTTACTTGTAACGCCGTTACTAGTAACAGTTACTTTTCAAAGTTAACGGACGGTAACGGCGTAATTATTTGCCTAAAGTAACTTTAACTGGAACTAAGTTACTTTTATCGGTTAACGGTTTAACGGAAGTATCGTTACTGTTTTGTCACTAGCAATGTAAAATATATTTTTATAAAGATCTCAAGACTGCACAAAACCAGGCTTTGATTTTAGCGAAGAGAAAAAAGAAACGATATTCATTTCTAAATTACAAATTTTCAACAACGTACGTTGGAAATGTATGAATTATATATTTTAGTACCGTTATAAGATTTAATAGTATCGATTCATTCATAACATTTTTAGTTTATAATTATGTACACAACAATGAGTATACAACAATCACCTGATGCGTCACATTTAAACAGTCTCAGACTATTTTCCACACCTTTCGACATAGAGAGGGAAGAAGACACACGCATCCCTTTGCCAGCTTATGATGAAGTGAATTTTTGACGTCGGATGGAAAAAATGATTCCTTTTGCTGCAATTTATCTCGCGTTAGGAGAACAATTCAAAGCAGTTGAAACTACAAAGCGAACTTGTTAATTCATGTACAATTAGTTTGTTTTGCTTGCAGCGCCACATATCACTAAATCTTCCTCTTCATCTGTCACAGCGTAGCTCTCAATGCGAATACACAGTTTGAAATGTTTGCTCATTGCTGCCATTTCAGCGTAAAAGACGCGAATAAATAGTAGACAACAAATTCGGCAGTTTTTACGGAGACGAGAACAATGAACAAGAAGTAACTTTCATGAGATTGGACGTTAGAAAAATTACATATGTTAAAAATGAACAAATATTGAAATTGAGATGCAATGAGATAGAAGATGCTGTGAGCAATTTATTTAATAATGCATTAATTATGTATTATTAGTAATTATGTATGTATTAATGTATTTAATTATTGATTGAGACTAAAGCTTGTTTCCTTTCTACACGGATTTAGAAACGAGTTAGAATTACAATTTTTAAAATTAACTGTAAAGTTACTTGTGACTGATACATTTATAGTTAGTATACATAAAAAGTAACTGTAACTAAGTTACCTTTAGGGGAAGTAACTTTGAAATCAGCTACGAGAAACCCAAGGAAGTTAATTGTTAAATTATAACGTGATGGCATTTTCCAAAAACCGTGCACAAGTGTCGAACATTACGGCGGCCACATCAACGAGAATCGCGACATTTTTAGACATTACTATGGCGTGTGTGTATGTGCATTTCTGGAGATGCCGGGAAGAACAAACTCGATTTATTTACCCTTGCTGACTTTTGTCCGCTGTGAAGCTCTCAGCCGCCCTACCAGTCGGTAAGTCCCGTGATCGCGTACACTGTGTGCTAGGTGCAGTCGTATAGACGGACGGATAGGTTCAGAACATCAGTGACGGAGCCACGCGGCCGGTGCTCCAGTTTGCCCGGTCCGCGACTGTACATAATTGTGAGCAGCTCGGCGCGTCTCTGGGCACATAAATCTGCGGCCAGTTTCGCCGCTCTGCTGTTCCGCCGCTCCGCTGTTCCGAATGCAGCGCGCCTGGCGGCGTGTTATTGTTTCTGCGTTTGGACGGCCTTGAATTAATGAGACAGCGCGGAATGGATGCGCCCCCCCCCCACCTCCCCCAGTCTACGTCTGTATCTGCAGCGGCCGGCTTCTTGTCTGCTCAGACGCGGCTTCTTGCGATGCGAGGGGAGGCGGCGAGTGCGCAAACAGAAACTTCGGCGTCTCGACTTGACGCGGGTAAAGTACATTCCGGACGACGCCTCGTGGGTTGCCCACGTTACTGAAAACTCTGTGGACAAAGACATTTTCTACATTGGAAGAATAAAATGTTTTGTGAAGTAATTTTTCGGGAAGTTAATGGTAATACCACGGTCCGGTGGCGGCGCGTCCTAGGTGTTAACTGGTTCAGCGACCCTCCGGAAAAAACTCATCGTGAAAAAAAGTAAATAAAAAAAGTAATTTTTAATCTATCATTAATCGTTTCCCTCTTCTATTATATAATTTTATATGCAAAGTATTTTTATCGCTTGAGAAACGTTTTGCGTCCCGGAGACAGCACGTATTACAAGTCGTACTGCGGCCGATAATGCACGCAGTATTGGCTGCACTGTTGCAATGCGCATGCGCGGTTGAGTTTCAAATTCTCTTCTGAACCCACGTGGTGGTAGCATAAGGCCGCTCCTACGGCAGGGAGGAGCGAGGGGAAGTGACGAACATGGTCATTGGAGCTGGTATAGACGCCAGCTCCTGGCTACTCGAGCTCTGGCGGTTACGCACGAATGGTCCCGAATAAAGACACTGGAGCTACTGCACACATCGATTTGCGCATGCGTAAATCCTCCATTAACGCAACATCCGCCCTCCATATTTGCTTTTGGTGTATCGAATATTCATCAAAACATATCATATTTGGTAAAATATCTGACAACTGTAAATTAAAGAGACATCAACTGTAAAAGCCTTCAGAAGATCCTATCGTGTATAATAATGATAATAATGGAGTCGGTACTCTTCACCCAGCAAGAATAGCTGTGTGGTTAGCGGCACTGCGCTGTCGAAGGTAGTCGGTTCGAGACCGACTACAAGCAATTTTAAAACCCTTTTTTTACATATATGGGAATAGCAATGTCTTTTGTGTTGTTACTTGCCACAAAAACTTTAGACGTTTTTCCAAATGTGTCTCAATTTTGGAGGTAAATGACTTTTATACTCTTCGTTGTAACAGATATTTCACTGTTTGAAAACATGTGGGGGAGAGCAGCCTTTGCGCATGCGTAAGGTTACGAGGGGTTGCTGCTTACAGTGTCAAGTGAATCGAAGTTAGCTTGTCTCTTCATCGTAACAGAATCATTTTGGTGCAGTCATTTAACAGTGTAATCAGTTACTTACTCATATTCATATATTCTTGATGTTTATTATCAAAGAAAAATGAAAAGTTCAGTATCTTTGAAAAAAAAAATACTAAACTTCAAGCTTGGAAGAAAAAGGGTGAAAAAAAGTAGCTTGGTAGGCCGACGCCTCATATTAACAACAATCACTTTTAACAATGAAAAATTAACGTTCTGACGGGCATAGTGATTGCCTCGAAATCTGGTAAAAAACAGCGCTCCCAAGACATCTGCGGGCCACTATGCTACGATGCGCGAGGCCGTTCCCCGTCGGGGGTTCGAATCCCCCAGGGCCGGCGCAAGGCACGTGCGAAACGTGCGGCCGCACTGGGCGGCACTTTCCGAAGGGCGGCAACTCTGCCGCCCCGCTTTTTTTTTCTTCTTTTATTTAGGATAAGCTGAACATTCATGCCCAAGAGGGGATTCGAAACCCAGTGGCGTAGCTATGTCACCAAGGGCCCCGGGGCATAGATGACATCGGGGCCCTCTTCAAACTAAAACTATACAGATACAAAACTGCTACATCATCAGCTTCTTACCACCCACTGGCAGACATAATAAGGCAAACCTATATACTACTAAGTGAATTATGTGTCACGCAGCAGATAATAATTAATTGTACTCTCTAATGTAATTATAACAGTGAAAATTTGATTGTTCGTTATGCTTTCGCGCAAAAATTACTGTGTGGATTTGGATTAAATTTTACTGAGGGATAGAGTTGGACCTGGGTAGGACATACAGATAAAACGACCCCATGGGATAGTTTTCGAAGTTACTCCATACTAAGCGAATGTAGTTGCTGACAGAAGCTTCACTGATGACGCGCCGATCAGTAATACAATCCACAAGACCATCCACTATGCATATTTTCTCTTCTTCTTGAATGAATTTCAGAGTGCAATTGGTTACAGCACTTCATTGGGATCTATGGTTAAGGAACATTTCCTTGGAGAATTCATTACACAAACAGTTGTGTTACTATAAAAACACCGTCCTTTAGTAATACATTGTAGGGACTTCAAATGTGGTCACACCGTTATTGTCAAACACACTGCTAGTAATTCAGCGCCACTGTTATTTCGCAAAGATTGGCAGCCATGGCACTCAGACTTCAACCGACAACACGCTAATAGTGGTAGGGTCCATGTCTTTGCCGAAAAGTGATATACAAGCAACATACCTTGTAATGTTTAAATTCTGAGGTGGATTTTTGGATTTCACTTCGTGCGTTTGAGGTTTTTTGGTCAGGGTCCAAAAAGTTAAAAGACGAAAATCCTTCATTCAACTGAAATTTTATTTACACTAGAACGTCGATTATCCGAAGTAATTTGGGAACATGGATGTTCGTAAAACCGGTTTATTCGGGTAATCGAACTATACACTTTTATTTGCCAATAAGAAGTTTATGCAGTATTTGGAGACGCTCGATCCTTCACACTGTCCCGAGCAGCACGCCGCAACAGTTGGAGGCTCAGCTGTTGCTGTGAGCAGCTATGATGCTGCCGCTGCTTCTGCTGCTACGCCGACTGAATTGTACACAGCGACTGGCGGATTGGCCGGTCAGCAACGCCGCATAGAGGCGTCTTGTGAAGGCCCCATTAGAAGCAACGTTCCGCCACTCGATGCTCCAGTGCTGCTACTGTGGAAAACATTGTTTGAGGGGAGGGGGAGGTGATGGACGTAACGACAGGAGAGTAAAATAAAGTTTAAAAATTTGACGCTCTACTGTTTTTTCGAACGTCGTTCACTAAGGCCGAGGGGCCCCTTGAGATCGGGGACCCCGGGGCACTGCCCCGCCTAGACCTATGATAGCTACGCCACTGTCGAAACCAAACCCCGGTGGGGGCCGGCTTCGGGAACTGAGGCATTGCTTCCCGACTACCTGCCGGCCGCCCCTGTTGAACAAGGGGAGGGAGGAGGACTCATTTCTTGCTCGCCACTGTGGCAGCACCGCCGTGTTTATGCCGGAGGAACAGAGAGGGGGAAGCAGTCTGGCGTACACGCCAGTATTCATATGAGTGGAGCGCCGACAGCCTCTTATGCGCCGTGCGTTTACTTACAACTAATTTTTCAGAAAACGAAATCTAATTGGGCAATTAGAATGCAGTGTTCGATATTGGGTTACATGAAGAAATTTTGCTAACCCCTTCAATGGCAGTTTCTGAGTGTTTTACACTTCCCGCATTATGGAAAAAAAAATTGTTGTACATTATTACAGCCAAATATGTCCAACATCTACAATGACTAGAAGTATTCCGAATGGGTAAATACGCTGCGAGTAATTACAAGGGACAAATACACTGGTAGTAAGCTTGGCATAAGTCGGGTTACGAGGTATTTTGAAAATTTTTGCAATCTGTTTCTGAGTGATTGTCGGACGTTTTGGTTTTTGAGCCATGAAACGCCGGTCTCCGCCTATATGAACAACAATTAAATTCTGACCGACACTTTTGTTTGACAATACTCCTCGCACTTTGCCAACTTTTGTTTAGTGTACGCTATAATGCGTGTGATTCCATGTTTCGTTTAAGTAAACTACTGGTCGCTTGGATTCTGTTGGAAACCTGAGAGAGTATGATCTTTTACCAACAATGCCCTCTCATCCGCACAAAACAAAACGTTAATTCTGACACCTTCTAAAAAGAAAATCCATAGAGAGAACATTGCTTCTAAGGGTTTCCTTGCTAGCTTTGAAGCTCACTTCTGTTTGACAAAAGTTGTGTAGTTTTCGCGAAGTTCGTGTGTCTTCCTGTTGATCGTAATGCCATAGAAATTGCTGCCTGATAATACATTTATCCATATCATCGGTCACATACTTATTGTGAGCTTATTGCTTCTTCTTCTTGGTCGCTAGTTTAATCGTAGCATTCTTGTACCTTGGCATGTAACCTAGTTCCTGGCACTGCCGCGTCACCAGTTTTCCTTTCCGGGCAATACGTATTGTTGCGTTATCT